>CM053786.1:765028848-765296348 GCA_028749045.1 Cupressus sempervirens | reverse complement strand
AAGGAAATTTAGTCAGGTTACCACATGTTTCACAAGTTCCTCTTATGCAATCTATTTCACATATTGCATGATCAATTGGTTTGTCACATAAGATTGATGTTATGAATTGGCTCGGCGGTTTATGAAAAGAATTTTGAGAACCATTGCTTTCTTCTATCATCTTTCTGAACCCTTTATAGTACAAATAAAATTCAACATGATATTAATAACATGTTTCAAAAGATCTATTTATCTTCACAAAATAGGGTTTCAATCTTTTAAACATTGTTTGTCCAATCTTTGTGTCTAGATTTAAATTACAAAATGAGAGATACAATTCATGTTGTGTGACATCCAACCAATGTTTTGCGTGTTGAAGATACTCCTTAGGCCCAATCCTCTGCTTGGTGATATCTCTTCTATTTGGTGAAGGATGAGTATTATCAATCCAAAATTGAATGACTAAGTTCTTAACTATTTCCACAATCCTATTAGATCGAAGAACTCTATACATTAGTGCCCAATTTCCTTCTAATATACTATCACCCAAATTGTTTCTTCTTTTCAAATAATGTAATATCATCTTTTGACTATACCTAATATGAGATGATAGTGAAGAGATCTATCTTTTTCACCATAATTTCTTATTTAAAACATATGTCAGTATCACTCTTCATGCAATGGATTTATTTTTAGATCTAGTGTTTTTCCCAATGGAATGTAACCCTTCCTTAACACTTTCAACAATATATTTTTGTAGTTTCAAAGTCTTCCTTTTTTTTACACTTGTATCTATACCCAATATTTTCAATGACTCTTTTAATTCATCTTTAAGAAGTGAAATTGATAATAGTTTAGTTTTCTCCACTCTATCAAGATTCTCAAATTGTTCAATTATTTCTTTAGACTTTTTATTCAATTTCCTCTTCATAGTATGTGTAGGTTAACTAGCATATTCTCTCAATTTTTCTATATCCATTTCAATTAATTCATGTTTCTATGATTAATTTTCTTCTTCAAACTTTGAGCTAGAGTAACATTCTCATTTGGTGTTTGATCTTGAGTTGCAAGAGAAATTAAAATAAAGACTTTAAATACAACTTCTCTTTAGGTTCCACATATGTGTATATACATAAAAAATGAACTAAATTAAATACAATTTTATCTAACCTTCAGATGGTCCTTCTTCGATATCCATTGCTTCATCTTCAATTTCCTCATGTCCAACATTTTCATCATCTACTACTGCACGTGCACGATATAACAAATAAAATCAAACAAGTTTGTAAAGGGATTTGTCTCTAAAATTAAAAATCAAAGATATAAAATTTGCCTCTAGATGGGTGAAAATCTAGAGAGAGATTGTACTTGTGAGATATCGTGCATACATACATGTTTGAACTTGGGATGAACCTTCTCCAACCTCAATAGGTTATCCTGTTTCACTACGTCCTAAATAACTTCATAGTTTAAAACACCATAATTAAAATATACCCTAATTCTAAATATTCATAATTTAAAAACATTAATGTAATAAACCTTAATTCTAAATATTCATAATTTAGAAACCATAATGTAATAAACCCTAATTTTGAATATTCATAAATTAAAAACCATAATGTAATAAACCCTAATCCTAAATATTCATAATTTAATAAAAACTAATCATAAATATTCATAATTTAATAAACCCTTAATATCAAGTTAATAGTAACCCTAAGTTTATATTTACCATATTCTTAATTGGATAAACCCTAATCCTAACTATATACATACAAAAAGTCTACAATATGAAATTGCACACTATATGGACTAAATATGCATTGGAAAAAATATTGCACATGTACATACCTTGCCTCCTATAGTATCCTACTAAAGTTTTTCAATGATTTTCATCTTCTTTTTCGTTAGTTCTTCTTTGTGAATATTTACTTGCTCGTTTACCTTTATTGCCCATGTCACAATTTTTTTTTCCAAAATTTGAAAACAGACAAGTTACAAACTATTTCCTCCCTCCCAATTGAAGTGCGAATTATCTGATTGGATTTGAATATTACAATTGAAAAAAAATGAAATTTATTTATATGACAATTTTTATTTTTAAAAAAACCCCTAAGGGCCGACTACACTTTAGATTGAAACTATCGAATGTAGTTTTGATCAAAAGTGTGGCCGACCCACTTAACCGCACGGGTTAGTGCTTTTAGTTTTGATAGAAACAAGACACTTTTGTTTCTATCGAAACTAGTGTTTATATCTATAAAAACTAGGTAAAAATAGGTTTTTCCTAAGTATAGGAAGATTTACTGTGTTTTCATGGCTTCCAAGGTCACTTACCAGGTTCAGATGGAGCACTAAGGTCATGTCATTTTGCATGATAGAAGTACTTTGAATGAGCTTTCTAATGACTATGAATTTTCTATTTTTTAGGTAGACGTATTTGCATGTGAATTGAATAGAGGTTTGTTATAAAAAATAAACCTATATATTGGATGCTCATGGAAAAATAGTAACTAAGAATTTTTTTTTTTTGAAAAATAACTACGGTCTTCGCATTCGAGTCCTCTTTCAATCAAAAAAATAAATTTGAAATCAGGTAAATATATAACAAATTACATGTGTCAAAATCTATGTATGTCCAAATTCATGTTAGGACAACTTTTAACTCTGATAAAATATGAAATACTAAGGATAAAGACATCAAATCACCTCCATGGTTTTGGTATGGATGTTAAAAAACTAAGTTCAAAAGAATCACATTGATATCTATTATAGAAAATAAGTTATATGTATAAAAACTAATGTCACTTTTTAAAAATTAGGTTTTTGATAACATAGCAATTTTTGTGGGAGAAAAAATAATTCAATCAAATAAAAAAAAAAATTAAAAAAAAAATTTAAAAAAAAAAAAAAAAAAAAAAAATAACAAAAAAAATAAAAAATAAAAAAATAAAAAAAATAACAAAAAAAAAAAAAAAAAAAAAAAAAAAAAAAAAAAAAATATATATATATATATATATATTTGGATTCTACATAGAAAATTCTAAAAGACTCTAATTTGCTTCATCTTCAAATTCCTAACCGTTAAATAGCAATTTGCATCCAAAAGTGAAAGTTTTCTTGAAAATTCATAGTTCAGTGTTAGTTTAGGCAAACAAGTGTAACCCACTATTGTGGGCTCACCTAGTACATAGATAGTTTCTATCAAAACTATCTATGGAGTTTTGATTGAAACTACCAAGCTTGATTGGGGTTTGTTAACCTTGGTCTCGAGCTTGCTAGTTTCGATAAAAAATAGTTATTAAAATTTTGATCGAAACTAGTTAATAAAGTTTTGATTGACTAGTAAAAAATACAACTTGCAAATACTGTCACTGTGACCCCACATGTCATTTTCAATAGTGGGGCTATAGTTTCGATTGGTAGCATAAAGAGAGGCATCCAAAACTATCAGACTTTGAAAAAGGTATTTTTTTTTTTTTTAAACCCATTTAAAATGATTTTAGTTTCATTTTATATGTTTTTAGTTGTATGTATGTATATATATTGTGTATGTATGTCTATATATCATGTACATGTATGTATATATATCATGTACATGTATGTATATATATCATGTATGTATACATATATATACCATGTGTATACATTCATATATGTATATGTATATGCACTTGTATATATATACATAAATATAAATATAAGTATATATGTTAGATACATATCATGCATAGGTATATATGCATATATGTATATATACATATATTTGTATATGTATGTGCATATATATATATATATATATATGCATTCCCATACATATGTACATACATATGTACATACATATGTACATATATGTGTATCTATAGATATATTTATATATACATGTATGCATACATATATTTAAATTTTAAATGTACACATGTGAATCTCTAATATATAAAAATTTAAGTTCATATATATACAAGTGTGTGTGTGTGTGTGTGTTTAAATCTTCACTTTACCCCTAATAATAATTTCAATGAACTAACCCTAACATTAGTTCCAATAGGTTAGGTCATGATATGAACCCTAATATAAACTTCACCTTGGTCCTCACCCTAATCTTAAGTCTAATTAAACCTTGACTAAAACCTAATCTAAAAAATAAATATAACCACAATCCTAACCCTAAATGTCATGTTTAACACAATGCTTATCCTCATGTAAATCTAATCATAATTTTAACTCTAAACATTATATATTTACCCTAGAATTGACCTTGATTCTAACAATAACCATAAAATCTAAATCATAACCATAATCCTACTTGTTTAATCTTAGTCATGTAGGCTATACCATAACCATAATTATAACTATTTCTCTAACTTCAGTATGACCCTAAACATAAACCTTTAAACTTGAAGTTATATCATTTTAACCCAAAAGTTATCCCTAAACCTAACTATGATGTGAAGACTAACTATAAATTGTTATAGCATGATCCTCACCTCTTAACCCTAAAAAACCCTAATATGAATATTAACTAAAATCTTTAATCTATTTACACTAACCCTAAAAATTTAATCCTAAAGATCCCTAAACATTATATTAACCCTAACATTGATCATGATTCTAACAATATAGCTCTAAATCCTAACCACAATCCTAACTCTAAGCCTAACCATGTAACTATAACCATAACATAAACCTTAATCCTAACACTAGAACCTAACCCTAATTATATTAACTTAACATTTAACACTAAATCCTAAACCTAATCATAATTCTACTTGTAATGCTAATGTAAGCCTCATACTGATATTAAACACTAATGATTTGACTATATATAAACATAATTATAACACTAACCCTAACTCTAACCATAATAGCTTACTCAACATAGAACACTATATCCGAACACACACTCCTAACCCTAGCCCTAAATATTTTCCTAACCCTAACTTAATGAAAATTTACCATGACTAAATCCTAATAATGACCCTAAAATCAATCTTAATACTAAACCTAAACCCTAAAATTAATCCTAGAACCATAATATAAACCATAATCATGATATAACATTAACTTTGAATACCAACCCTAATCAAATTAATTTATGCGATGAGGCATGTGCAACAAGAACAATATGTACTACTAATTTTATAACTCTAGACCTAACTATAACCCTAATAATAAGTCTTAACCTAACCCTAATGTTTTAACTTTAAGCCTAACCCTAGAATTCACTCTAAACCTAACTCTAACTCTAACTCTAACCATAGTCCTACTTATTTCCCTAGTAATCTTAGCCATGATTGTGATGATATACCTATTAAATTATAGTGGATCTAGTTCTATATTTAACCTAGTTATATGTCAGGTAGTCCATCCATGTGATCTAGAATCTATCTAGGACTTAATTAAAACAATTTTATGAATTTTTCAAACACACACATGATATAAAAATTGACGAAGAATTAAAATAATGGTTAGGGTTCTAGAGTGAGTGTTTAGGTTACTTGATTAGAATTGCATTTAGACTAAAATTAATCTTCGATAGGCTTTTGATTACACTTTCATGTAGTTTAGATTAGGCTTTTATTAGGGTTTTATTGGGTAAATATTAAGATTAAATATTAGGGTGAACATAGATATGCACACATACAACATTCAAATTTGAAACTTTTATGAAGTAAAATACACAATGTACATATGTTATGTTCATTTCATGTTTATGAAATTCTATGTACATGTACATAACATATGCTTGTTTCATGTTTAAACACATTTTATTTAATTTCATGTTTATGAAATTCTAGTTTCTTAAATGTCATCAAGTACAATAAATTTCAAGTTTATTAAATGCTATATTTTAATTTAGGATGTACAAAACACACATGTAGTACTTTATGTTATGTTCATTTCATGTTTACAAAATTCTTGTTTCTTAAATGTCATTGTACAATAAATTTCAAAATATTAAAAATGTCATAATTAAATTTAAATTTTAGGTTTAAACATTATATACATGTGCATACTACATACATTTACCTCCACATGGAAGATTGACAACCTCCTATCCCCCCTGAGAAACAACCTCCTATCACCCTTGAGCAACAACCTCCTATCCCCCCGAGTAGCAACAACCTCCTATCCCCCCTAAGCAACAACTTGTCCCCCCCAACAACGACCTATTCTAGATGATCAACAACCTATCCCACCTGACATGCTCTATGATTGCACTAACCCAGAGATTTAGAGACTTCATGAATCCTTGGCTAGTGGCACATGCTCTAGCATGTATAGTAGTACATGTCAAAGCATCTTACATAGCCTCACATATATTAGAGATGAGATTCATGGTGCTGCTCCATATTTTTCACATACTATACAAATTTTCCTAATTTTCCTTGACAGTATGAGATGAGAGGTCTCTTCAGGTCTTTCATTTCAATAGGTATAGGGCTTAGTTCCTAAAGAGACACTAGAGAGGGAGTGTTTCCCACATTATGTTCCACTACAGTATGTGAAGGGATATTCTCCCCTTAAGTGTACATATCCATAGATGGTTGCACTTATATACCCATGCTTCCTTGCTGCTCATGGTCATTATCCAAATAATGACCAAATTCCACTCTATTTTTGCATGACAACTTTATGCTGAGGTCCACTTAGATAGGGTGGTGAAGCACACTAATTTACCATCATATTTAGGACAATGGAGTGGTATACTAGTTGATAGGCAACCGGGTCATCCACTCAGGACACAGGTTGATTGTGGGAGGTAGGGCATCTACTATTTCCCCTATATTAGGTCCATCAGCTAATGAGGCCATGCATAGTACCCAGTTGCATGGGGTGATTCAGTGAGTTGGAGATATTGCTATACTTATCAGATCTATTTCAAGTGATGAGGTTGGATAGTATTTGATGTCTCATCGATGTTCCAGGTCATCATCTAATGCTTCATCTTTAGGAGACTTGTACACTGCAGTAGGCATCCTTCACTGACTAGCTTAGAGGCTCTCACTGTATATACTATGACTAGTCTTGCTCTAGATCTATTATATTCATATCAGAGCATCTTGGCATACTCATATTAGATGTTTGACATCATGACCATGGTCCTCAACCACATTCCTCTCATTGATCAGGTAGTGGTCATGGTGGTAGTACACATCATGATCCACCTACTGACCACTCTTTTTTTGCAAAGGGACATATACATACTAGTACATACCCTTCAGCTAGTGTAGGGCAAGGTTATAGTTCATATATGGGCCTTGATAATGTTGACTTCATCTTGTCAACCACAAGATGGATGGACTTGTTGACACATGATGATTCTACTTCTATGCCATATCATCTAGTTAGTCCACTTGGCTTGTCGTTATCAAGATGTGTGTTAGTCACCAGTCATGCTAGCGTAGATGCAAAGATGGAGCTAGATGAGGCCCAACAAAATTTGGATATATTGGTGGATAGGATTGATGCTAAACAGTTTGAGTATTATCATATTCCATCATCTACATAGGTAAATCTATAGTTTTTTTGTTCATGTTAAAATTTCAATTGTTTGTTCAACTAACAATCTACGCATGTATACATATCACACCTTTGTAATTATACATTGTTTAATTTGATTTTTTGCACATGTATGTATGTATTATAGGGGGACTCTTTTTACTCCATCTTTGATGCCAAATCATGTACATCATTGAGATTCATTTGATGATGTCAGTAGTGGAAAGGTGAGTTTTACATGTTTTGAATTAGACACATGCGAGTTTTGAATGTAATATATAAATTGCATGCAATTTGTAAATTTAAAAGAGATTTAATTTAATATGAAATTATGTACATTGATATCACTTTCTCTTGAATATATATAGGGGTCAACACATCCTAGTGAGCATCTTGATAGTTAGTCTTCAGACCACGCTTTGAGGAGACGTCATGATGATAGTCTTGCACCTGACGATATATATATATATATATATATATATATATATAATTTGATCTAGACTTTGATGCAGAGAGATTATTTGATCTACACTTTCATCCATATTATACATGTTTTTGTTATTTCATTGATGATTGATACATATATTGTGGACTTGAGAATGATGTTCGACACATGTGTTTATGTTCAAGTTTATATACATGTTTGATGATGACTTACATATATACATTCTCTAGAAATTTCTTTTATATGTTAGATTATGTTGGATTATGTTCTATTATGTTGGATTATGTTAGATTATGTTTAAATATTATGTTGGATTATTTTCTTTTACATGTTAGATTATGTTGGATAATGTTCTATTATAATGGTCTATGAAATTGATATATACATATATGGTTAATTTTGTTCTATACAAGTGATATTTAGATATGATTAATTTCCTAATTAGTTGTATAATTCCTAATAGGATTAGGTTTAGGGTTATGATTACAATTAGAGATAGAGTTACATAATTCCTAATTCCTAATAATGCATATAAGTTGCTAATTTCTATAATTAGTTACAAATCACAATTTAAACTTGACAAGTTAAATGAAAGAGTAAAAGTAATAATATATAATTAGTTACAAGTCCTAATTTCATCCCCTTAAGCTATGAGTCCTAATTCCATCCCCTTAAGACACAAGTCCTAATTTCATCCCCTTAAGACATGATAACCCTTGTTTTTTGTTGTGCCAAAATTTAGAAATTTATTGTGAAAATACTTTGAAGTATGTTGTATTGTTAGGGTTTCTTCTTTATTTGTTATCAATTTACCAAAAAATAACCCTAACCTAGTCAATTTTTTCCCTAGCCTAGTTTGAAAAATCTCACCCTACTAGGATAGTCTCATATTCTAGGAATTATGTTTTTACACTGTCATGTAGAATTTCCTTAAATCAGCAATCAAATATAAACTTTACCCTAGGTTTTGTGTTCAAGTGGGAGATAGTATGTCATTTTCATGTTTTCCATCAAGAGATATGATGTTACAATCGGGGTTTTCAAGCATCTAGTCATAATCTTAAGTTTTCCCTCTCCTGATGTTATGAGGTGTAGGCTAGTGGAGGATCATAAGGGTAAAGTGTTGAATCTCCTGATCATATGAATACCATATGATCGTAGTATCACGAGTGTTTGTTATGAAGGTTTCAACCTTACGATCATCTTTTTATCGTCTCATCAGAAATATCTTATGGTAAATAGCAAGTGTTTTGATGTTACGATAGGCTAGTAATCATGGGATCATAAAGGCACAAAAGGAGGATGGTGGATTATGAGATCATAATTTTTCCTAAAGAAACTTTTTAGGTTACGATAAGGAAGCGATTGTAAGATCATAAAGTAGGAAATGTTAAGTGATACAATGATGCAAAGTAGGGCTAGACACATGAGCATAAGAATTTGAGACTCGTGGAAATTGATATCTTCTGAAGCTATGAAGAGTAGTAGATTGTAAGATCACGAGGGAAAATCATGAGCTTTTTGAAGCTATGAAGCAATGCTAGGTGTAAGATCGTAAATGTAAAGGTAGCGATTAAGAGGTAACTTTCAAAGTTACAAAGAGAGTTAGT
This sequence comes from Cupressus sempervirens, assembly GCA_028749045.1. Lineage (NCBI taxonomy): Eukaryota > Viridiplantae > Streptophyta > Pinopsida > Cupressales > Cupressaceae > Cupressus > Cupressus sempervirens. The sequence goes on along the minus strand of CM053786.1, from coordinate 765,286,811 downwards.
TGCTTGCGATCAAGAGATCATAAGATAAGAAAAGTTTAAGCCTGATGCTATGCCAAATTGTAAGGGTTTATGTGCAAGGGCATGAAGTTACAAAGTGGCTAAGTTAATTGCAGTTGAAAGATCATAAAGCAAGAGATAGATTCGATGTTATGCAATATTATGATCGTAAAATCATATGAGCTAAGATACATGTTGGTGATCCTACAAAGAGGTCTATAAAATGTCGAGCGTAGGATCATAGCTGAGGAGAAGATATCACAGCTGATGTGCCAATCTTAAAACACAAGAAATGGTATATCGTAGCATTGTAAAGGCCATTTTCTAGGCTTACGAGAATGCAATAAGGGTTTGAATTCCAAGTGATTGTGAGATAATAAACCCTAAAATAAGACATGAAAGCACTTTTTGTCTTTCTTCTGAGCTGAAATAATGACATATGTTCTTGACCAATGAAGTTTGAGTAAAGTACACAAAATTATGAGCTAGAGGGTTATGTCAACACTCCATTGAGGTGACAAGAAAAAATGAGTTTAAGGCTTGTGCATGCAAAAATTAATGCAATAAGATGGTTGATGAAGTATGTACCACATAAATACATTCTCATATAGAAATAGATCACTTCTTACAGAAAGAAAGGGTTTCCAAAAATTGTAGAGTTTTTAGTATGAAGGAGTCACAATTTTTAGCGCTAATTGTAGAGTTTTTCTGATTTTTAATCTAAAGTCAAGATGTCTAATAAGGAGGTTGAAGAGATTCAAGCAACATTTATGAAAGTTAGAAAGACTTCTACTTCAAAAGGACAAAAGAGGCCGAGGAAACCAAACCAATTTGTAGATGAATGGATCAAGTTGTTCCTTGAATCTTCAAATGCTATGTCTACAAATGACCATGATTTCTAAGATCCTTTTTCTTTTTGCAAGGATGCTATTTGCCTTGGTGTTAATGGTTATGAATTTTTTTAGTTATTTATATCACAACAAGAAAGATAAAATTCCTATTTGCAACCCATGGGAAAAGAATTTGGCAAAGCTCATTTTTCTAGAAGTATTGGTAGATGTTGATTTGGTAAAGGCTTTGATAAAATCATACAATCCAAATACCAAATCATTCCATAGACATAATGGCACAATTCTATGTACATTAGACCATGCTTCTTTCATTGAAGCCTTTGGATTGGAGGGTACAATGAGAAAACCAATAGATTTAATTGACCTTCAATTTTTTTTTGAAAGGAACATCAAAGATTATACAAGGAAATCTATGCTGAAATGCATCCCAATGGACCTCAAGAAGGTGGGAGATTACCCTAAGAAAATAGAAAAAAAGATGCCCCTAGAAAAATTCAAAAACTATTTTGTGAAGACAATATATGGTGTCCACAAAGTGGTAGGCAAAGATGGATCTAATATGGTCTATGGGCCAGAGTACATTGTGGCTAGAGATGTACAAGACTCATACCATGGAGTATATACTAGAAAAGATGAAAGATAAAATTGGGCTAGCACAGAGTGGACATAGGTATGGGATAGTTCTTATCACTACTCTGACTCTGTTTCCTTTTTCAATAATTTTAGTTCTATTATCATGAAGATGTTAGACCCTAGTTACTTTAGAGCTCCTAAGATATTGAAAAGTATGTTAAGAGCAACCCTTATACTTGAGAGTAAAAGGTTAGAGCATAATTGGGGGGACATATTCTTGTTCCCAATATTTTTTCCTCATGAAATTCTATGGTTGCCCTCAACCTCCCCATATATTGCCCAAATATATCCCTCCTAGACTAGCCATCATTAGATTCATGTGGCAGTTATTCATGGTATACAGAGAATACCTAGGGCCTAAAGTGCATAGAGGCACATTTTTGTGTAGGTGCTTTAGAATAGGAGACAAATGAATTAGATGAAGTCAAGGCAACTAAATGGCCTACAAAAAGGGAGATATATGTTTGGGAGGCAGTTGGAGAGATTAAGGCCTTTCCAACAGGAAGTAGTTGAAGATTTACGCACTGAAGGCAGTAAAAGACAAAAGGAATTAAAATGAAGAATCCAACAATAAATTGTCATCTGCTGATTTTGCAACTACCTTCCTATTTTGGTTTAAACACAGAGAATGTTTTAATTGTAACTTTTCAGACATATCTTGCCATTCTTTTTTCCATTAGGGTTTTGACATGTGTTCTCCCATCTGAAGCTTGTTGTAATCCTTCTATATAAGGATTTCTAGGATGTGGAGTGAGGGTCTGAATTCTGTAGAATTTTTAGTGTTTATTTTATCCACAATTAGTCCAGTTTTTGTCAATTGTATGGTGTATCAAATCTTTTGCAAATCTAAGAATATAGTGAACATTGAATAATTGAGTTTGTCAATTTTTGAGTTATACTTTGAGCTTATATCAGTAATGTATTATTTTCAAGGAAATTTAATACAAATCTGTGTCTTTGAGTTTTGTCTCCATTTTTATATATCTATAATCTTGGGATTGAAATGAAAAAAGTTCTTTCATTTTAATGCAACTTGGATGAGTTGTATATCTTTTATTGATTTCTTTTAATTCAAAGAGTTAAGTGCTTTCAAGAATTGACAGGGTTTCTAGATATATGGGAGGGATATCATAAAAATGAAATTTAGGTTAACTGCTAAGAAATTTAATTGCAAGTTAATTAAATAGGTTGAGGGTTGTTGGTTTGACTTTATATAAAAATGAATAAGGAACTGATCAATTAATTTAGTTGCAAGTTTGTAGGTTCATGTGATTGCACAATACGTATATCAAACAAAATCAATTTTCCATTTCTGTAATGAAGAACTAAAATTGCTGGTCATTACTTATTTGTGATAGCTTTCCTTTGAGTTATAGCTAGATACTATAATTAAGGAGTTTACTACAAATCCAAGAAGAATATTGACCATTATCTGCTATAGGGGATAGATTTTAAAGAAGAAGAAAATCATAGAAGGAAACTAGTCATATCCAAATCCCTAAGGTGCACCCGTCTTGGCCCTGTAGAGCCTAAAGTGTAGAGAGCCTTTTGTACTTTGTTGAAGTTGGTCTAGAGCTGAGATTAATCCTATTGAATATGGGATCTATCTTATCCTTAGGATTTTTTTTGTCTCTTGCATCCTGGTATTGGGTTTAGAGAAACCTAGTAATTGTTTGCAAGGTAGATTTGTATCACCCAGTGTGCAATGTTAAAAGTTTTCTGATTGGCCCTCTATGTCAGATCTATTTTTGAAAGTTATTGTCGTGATATTTTCTAGTCTCTAAAGCCATTTTAAAATACTTTCCCTTCATAGGGTGGCAGCTTAGTCTAAGGGTTTTTTAGCTAGTGCTATATATTTCAAATAATTCTAACCAAAGGCAGATAAGAAGAAAAATATACAAGATTTTACAAAGGCCAACCTATAAATACCATTATACATAGAATTTCCTCCTGGGGGTAGGAAGAACCAAGCTAAAAAGAAACTAGATTCTAATCCTACTTGGAAGCCTAGGGCTAGTGTGTCAGCCCATTCATAATACCAACTTGTGGTAGAAAGAGAGTCATCTTCCTCAAGTTTTGAATTTGAAACTATATTGTTGGGAGAGACATTCACCACTCCATTGCAAGAAGAAAGGGTTTATCATGATAAGAATGTGTCTTTTGTAGGGGACATTCCTTGTAGACTAGATGTGGTGAAAAAAATGAGCCATAGGTGGGGATATAGGGGTAATATGGATGCTAGATTCAGTCCTAGACAAGGTCCATATGAGGAAAGAAATCTCATAGATTTGGATGAACTAGTGGATTTAGAAGCCACTTCTATAGACCCTGAAGAATTATTTTTAGAACTAGAAGTTCTTAGGAAAGGGGTTGAAAAAGAAGAGGCCAAACACATACATTTGGGAAGGAGAAGGAACAAATTACCATAAATACTCTCATTGAGAGAGATAACTTGCTTAGGAGAATGGCTTCCTTACAAGAGCAAAAAAAAAGGCTAGAAGATAAATCTTTTGAACTACACTTAGATGTATTTGGAGATGTTGAAGTTTTAAGATCCAAAGTCCAAGAGTAGGAGCTCCTTCCTAAAGAGGAGGGGCCTATTATCTCACAAGTCCAACTTATAAGCCTATTAAACTTAAGGTTATAGATTTAACTATGAAAGATCTTGATAAAGGAAAACAAAAGGTTGTAAGGGTACAAATAAATGAGTACTAGGTTCTTCCTAGTAAATTCACAAGCCTTTTAATGTCTAAACTAGACTTAGATTTAGAAAAGGCCATAAAAGAGAGAAGATTTAGCCAAAAAGCTTGAGAAGGTTGAGAATGATGCCCAACCTACTTAGACTAAAAGGAAAATATAGTTTATCAAATCTAATTATGCCTTAACATCTTGGCCAAACCAATCCTCACAAGTTATCCCATCTATTCCTACTTGTGGACCTCTATTGACTAGCCAAAACATATCACAGTCAGTCCCTGCCTCATCCTCTACTACAAGTAGTTAGATACTTGTGACTCAACAAGTCCAATAGACTCAAGTCCCTATCCAAAACCAAGCTACAAGAGAAAGTACTTCAAATGTTGTAGGATTCCAAAGAAGACCCATCTATATGGAGAAATATAAACAAATTCTTTTTTAGGCATTCCTAGGTTTCCACATCCCATTTCTAATGATCTGAGGGACATGGTTACTAAATTTTTAGGCAATAATGTTGTGACTAGTGAAGAGCACCTAAGAAAATGTATAGATATTCTCAATGACTATGAGGTAGAGCATGAGGATGTAGTAATGGAGTTATTTTTATACTCATTGATTGAGGATGCTAGGGACTGGTTTAGGAGGTTGTTTGATGAAAATGTAGCCTCATGGAATGACTTGAGAATGGTTTCAAATAGCAATATGGTGACAAAATAAATGTTGGTTTTATGTTGAATGAGTCATAAAAAAGAGCCCAAATGAGTCTACATTTGATTTTAATGTGATATTTCAGAAAGGGATGTATAAGTTGTTCCAAGTAATGAGACTTGGTAAAGATGTATGCCTCACAATTTACTTTAATTACTTTGATAGTATGATGACATATACTCTAAGGCAAAAGGATCCTAGAACATTGAGAGATGATTATAAGTTGGTTGTAAATATTGAGAATAATAGAAGAGCCTCTAGTAAGTTGGGAAGAAGGGATAACCCAAAATTGTTTAATCCAAGAAATAAGAAAGAAGGTGAAAAGCCTATTGTAGGTAAGAATCCTAAAGAGGATACAATGGATCAAGTTTTAAATTTGCTAAAGAATTTGAATCCATCAGCAAAGCAAGACAATAAGAAAAGTATTGGTGATAAACCTCAGTTTAATAGCTATTATAGGTAGCCTAGGATGCAAAATTATCCCTATACTACACAATGGAAAGATGGAAAACCCATCCCCAATAATTCTCAAGAAAATAAAGATAAGGGTACACCAAATCCACTGCAAAGGAATTCTATAAACATGGTGGAATAGATGCCTTGGTGTATTATGTGCTAGTCTCCTCATTCACCTGACTAGCTATTATGCAGTTGCTCAATCATTTTTAGCAAATCAACAAGCACAAATTGAGGGAGAGGAAGAAGAGAACCATGAGGATGTGGGATGCAATATGATAAATCTATGTGACAATAGAGAGGAATTTGGAATAGAATATTTTGAAAGTGATGTTGTAAATCAGAGAAATGTATATTAGTTGCACCATCAACAAGTGTTATCAAATAATGAAGATCAAGAACAAGACAATATGTGCAACATGATATCTAATGTATAACCTATGAACTTGAGAAAACCATCAAATGAGGATATTGAAAAAATCACTACTAAGGTGATAGCTCAAGTGCACAATACCTATAATCTTCAGAATAAGACAATGAACAACATTGCTGGTAAACCATCTAGTATTTTCATCAAGTATACTACTCATAAAGTGGATGATGAGAATAAGAAAGAAAATCTAGTAGTTGTAAAAATCAAGGACAATAAAAGCAAGAAATGGAAACCAAAGAAAAAGGTGCATTTTCAAGAAGTTGAAATGGTCAAGGCTAATGTACAAGAGAAAAATTCTAGCCCTAATGTCATCAAGCAAGTGAAGGAACTTGATGTTCAAGAGAAAACAGTTAGAGGTAATCTTCCCAAATATTTTATATATGATCCAATTGCTATGATTTCTATGCTTTCTCAAATTATTGTCAAAGTTCCCTTATTTTGGATGTTTAAAATAGAAGAACACAAGAATATGGCCCTTTCTTGGTTAAGTGGCATAGGAAGCAGTAATGTTGGTTAGAAAGAATCATCAGTAGTGCATAAAATACCATTTTTAATAAAAGAAAAGGAAGAGATTGGAGTCATGTCCCAAATACCTTAGACCTATTTAGATAACTCCTCTGCAACCTACATTGAAAATATTGTCCCATTCTTTTTGAGTCTAATCATAAATGGGAAGACCTTAAAAAATTGTATGATAGATTCAGGGGCTTCTAATACTATCATGCCTTTTAAAATTATGGAAGCCTTAGGTCTGAAAGTGGATACAAAGTAGGGTAGATGTAGGGCCATGGATGCAAGAGAAGTACTTGTCATAGATACAATCAATGCCTTGCCTTTTAACTTAGTTGCTTACCCTGATGTTGAGGTAACTATGATTGTCCTAGTAGTTGGTATTCCTCCACAATACAAAATATTGCTCTCTAGAAAATGAAGTGCATCAATGAGAGGTAGCCTACAATGTGACTTATAATATTCTATATTTCACATAGTAGATAAGGCCATCAAAGTTGACCAAGAACCAAAAGTCACTCATATGCTTGAGGAAAACATTGATAAGGATGCTACATATTTCCTTGATACTAAGGTTAATACTTTCAGAGATGAACTCATTATCCAGGAAATTGAGAAACCAATCCCATTGACTACACAAGAAGTAACAAATTGTGTAGATTCCCGAAGTCTTTGGACCATGTATTTTGATGGGAAAAATTCTAAAGATGGGTTAGGAGTTGGAGTTGTTTTCATATCTCCAAATAAAAATACTTTTAGATATTCATTTACTCTGAATTTTATATGCACTAATAATATTGCAGAGTATGAGTTACTTTTATAGGGATTACAAGTGGCAGCTAGTAATGGAATTAAGAAACTGCATGTTATCGGTGACTCAAAGCTGATTGTGTCTCAAATTAAGGAGACATATGCTTCCAAGAATAAGAGGCTAAAATAGTATATAAATGTTTTTTGGGATCAAATAGAAGTGTTTGATGCTTTTGGAATATCTTGGATGGTAACAAGCAATGATAAGATGGTATATTTGTTGGCTAATGTGGAAATCAAGCCTGATGAAATGTCATTTGCTGGTATATCTACAATTGAGATGTAGAGTAGGCCATCTATCCTTGATAATATAGAGAATTGATAAGTGTTCAAATATTGTAAAGATATCATGAATTTTCTTCTAAATGAGGACAAGTACCATGGCCAAGAGTTGGATTACACTACTTTGGTAGAATAGTAGATGGAAAGGAAACCATCTTTGATCAAGATATTTTGCAGTTAAAACAAACAGGTACCTAAAGGCACATGTCCTAATTAGTTTCATATAAGCTCCTAATTTCTATAATTAGTTAAAAATCACAATTTAAACTTGAGAAGTTAAATAAAAGAGTAAAAGTAACATATAATTAGTTACAAGTACTAATTTCATCCCCTTAAGACACAAGTCCTAATTTTGCCGCCTTAAGACAAGTGTTCCGATTTCTTCCCCTCAAGGCACATGTCCTAATTAGTTGCATATAAGTTCCTGATTTCTATAATTAGTTACAAATTAGAGTTTAAACTTGAAAAGTTAAATGAATGAGCAAAAGTAATATATAATTAGTTCAACCAAATTTAAAATTGAAAATGATCAACTTCAACCAAATTTCAAATTTCAAATAGTTCAACCAAATTCCAAAATGTTCAAGTTATTTCAAATTATAAGTTGTTTCTAGCTCGTATCAAGTGGGCCAACTTGTTGTTGGATAACATTTAATATTCTCTTGTGATCATCAATGTCAAGCCTCCACTTACATATTCCAGGTCCTTTGACTAGATGAAGAGTTAGACCAATGTCAATAACATGGTTACTATATTTATATACCTTATTGTTAGGTTGATAATCAATGGAATGAATCCCATTCTTAAGTAGTTTAATTTGCTTCATATATGTTCCCTATACAACAATAGAACCTGCATACACATTTAAAAAAATATCACATAGATTAATTAATTAGTGAATATACATACATATATCCATATATATACATCAATCAAATAAGTCAATAAATTTGAATTCATAAAAAACATAGATGTACATACATGATTCAACTATATACTAACCCGTGGGAAACATAATTCCATCACTTATTTCAGACTTTGTTAGCTTCTCTCTTTGTTCATTTAATGCAATAAATAATAGCTAACACCTACATTTTTTGATTCTACCATGACTGCAAAAATATTGCCTACACAAAGTAAATGTATATAAATTTCATGTGTCATGTACACAAGTATATATATTAAATAAATTAACCAAAATTATGAAACAAATACACTTGTACATATACATACATACCAAATCTGATCAATCCTAAAATATGGTCATAATCACTAGAAATCAATGGAATAACATCATAGTTTTCATCCTCAAACTCATTTGTATTGATAACATCTATTGGCACTAAAGTCCATTCACCCACATATCCACATTCTTGATTAATGCAACCATCATAGTTTTCATCAATGCAATCAAGACAAAAACATGAGTACTCTCTTATGTACAGTGACCACACATTACTATTTGTACTCATAACTAGATGCAAAGATCGTGTCTTCTCTACCCTCTTGTAGGCATGCATTGATCTTTTATTGACACCTGAATGTAAGGTCCATACATACATATAAAAAATGAGTTTTAAATGTGTGTGGGCATAATTTAGTTATCACCTAACATATTAAATATAAATTTGATTCAATTATAATATTCAAATTAATTTATACCTGATACCTCCCAAAACACTCTGAATGGTATGACTTGATCCACTTGTGATGACGTGTTATATGTATTTGTTGGCATCATAAAATGTGTTTTGCACCACTCAACCACATCACAATTGTTACTAATGTGATATCCTCTATAGTCCATTTGATTCTTTCTTAAAGCATGTTTGATACAATCTCCTACACCATCATGCTCACCCTTTCCATGTCCAATTTCAAAAAAAACTCCAAATGTGTGGTATGGTAAGGTATTGATGATATCTACATAATGTATAAAATACTCTAGCTGATTCAAATTGTGCTACACATCCATTTGACCATACAAAATGTTTTTCCATTTTTATGCCTTTTTTTTTCAAATATTCAAAAAATGCCTTAAAATAATGTTCCACAAAATGTGTGTCATGTTCTTTGTCATCACTAATGTAAAAGTGATACTCTTTTTTAATGACTCACGATTGATCTATGCTTTCCACACCATCCAAATCAATTTGTGCATGTCGATAAGACACTTGAATCATAATAGTAATATGTTTTGTATAGTACTATTCTACTTGAAATTGTTTTTGAGAAGTGAAAGAGTAATTCTCTACAAAATCAACAATAGATTAAATTGTTCCAAGTGGGAAAGTTTCTCTTAGTGTTTAAAACTATTCTGCTTGCCACTTAGCAAAAAAAATGATGTATGTATGGTCGAATCAATTTAAAAACATTGACATAAATTCTCTTGCAGGTATGCCATCCTCTACATATTCCAACCTTGTTGATTATTTTCCAACTTTTGTTTTCGACTTTATGTACTTATATCTCTTACATTTTACCATCCTCATAATATCAGTATCTTCATATCTTAAAGGAAATATAGTTAGGTTACCACATGTTTCACAAGTTCCTCTTATGCAATCTATTTCACCTATTGCACGATTATTTGGTTTGTCACATAAGATTGATGTTATGAATTGGCTCGATCGTTTATGAAAATAATTTTGGGAACTACCACTTTCTTCTATCATCTTTTGAAACCCTTGATAGTACAAATCAAATTTAAGATGATATCGACAACAAACTTGTTTTTCAAAAGATCTATTTATCTTCACAAAATAGGGTTTCAATCTTCCAAACATTGTTTTTCCAATCTTTGTGTTGGGATTTGAATTACAAAATGAGAGATACAATTCATGTTACGTGAAATCCAACCAATGGTTTGTGTGTTGAAGATACTTCTTAGACCCAATCCTTTGCTTGATGATATCTCTTCTATTTGGTGAAGGATGAGTATTATCAATCCAAAATTGAATGACTAAGTTCTTAACCATTTCCACAATCCTATTAGATCGATGAACTCTATACATTAGTGCCCAATATCCTTCTAATTTGCTATCATCTAAATTGTTTCTCCTGTTTGAAATAATGTAATATCATCTTTCAACTATACCCAATATGAGATGATAGTGAAGAGATTTGCCTTTTTTGCCATAATTTCTTATTTAAAATAGATGCTAGTATCACTTTTCATATAACAAATTTATTTGTAGATCTAGTTTTTTCCCCAACAAAATGTAACCCTTCCTTAACACTTTCAACAATATATTTTTGTAGTTTAGCAATCTTCCTCTTTTTTATACTTTTATCTATACCCAATAGTTTTAATGACTCTTTCAATTCATCTTTAAGAAGTGAAATTGATAATATTTGAGTTTCTCCACTTTATCAAGATTCCCAAATTTGTGCAATTATTTCTTTAGAGTTTTTATTCAATTTCTTGTTTGTAGTACGTGTAGGTTGAATAACATATTCTCTCAATTTTTCCACGTCCATTTCAATTAAATGATCTATGTTTCTACGATTAATTTTTCTCTTCAATATTTGAGCTAGATTAACATTCTCATTTTTTGTTTGACCTTGGGCTACAAGAAAAATTAAAATAAAAACTCAAGATACAACTTCTTTTTAGGGGACATATGTGTATATACATAACAAGTGCACTATTAAATACAATTTTATCTAACCTTCGAATGATCCTTCTTCGATATCCATTGCTTCATCTTCAATTTCCTCATGTTCAACTATTCATCATCTACTACTTTAGGTGCATGATCTATAACAAATAAAATCAAGCAAGTTTGTAAGGGGATTTGTCTCTAAAATTAAAAATAAAAGATATAAAGTTTGACTAAACCTAGAAATCTAGAGAGAGATTGTACTTGCAATAGATTGTACTATGTCCTAAATAAATTCATAACTTAAAAGACCATAATTAAAATGAACCCTAATTCTAAATATTCATAATTTAAAAATCATAATGTAATAAACCCCAATCCTAAATATTCAACTCTTTAATTTTTACCTAATCCTAAATATTCATTCATAATTCAATAAACCCTTAATATTAAGTTAATAGTAACCCTAAGTTAATATTTACTATATTCGTAATTGGATAAACCCTAATCCTAACTATATGTGCAAAAAGTCTAGAATACAATTATACACTATATGTTAAATATGCATTGGAAAAAAGATTGCACATGTGTAACTTGTCTCCTATAGTATCTTGCTAAATTTTTTTGATGATTTTCATCTTCTTGTTCATGAGTTTTTCTTCGTGCATATTTACTTGCTCTTTTATCTTTTTTGCCCATGTCACAAATTCTTCTTCCAAAATTTGAAAATAGAAAGTTAGAAAATATTTCCTCCCTCCCATTTGAAGTGTGAATTATCTGATTGGATTTGAATGTTAAAATTGAAAAAAAATCAAATATTATTTACATGACAAGTTTTGTAAACAAAAATAAACCCTTAAAGGCCGACACTAGTTTATGTAAATGTAAATAAAAATAATTACATTATTTTTATTTAGAAAATTAAACCAATGTAAAAACAAAAACATGTATAAATATTGAAAAAACACTTAAACAATGTAAATAAAAAATAATTTATGTATATATAAATTTGAAATATTTTTATGAATCATTAAACCTATCTATCAATAAGAAAGTTGCTGATACATATGGTTGGGATGCTCTGTATCTTTAATAATCTACAAAAACTTTTCATGCTCCTCTATATGTTACCTCCACTTTGGTTTGCCAAGTCCTTTTTTTGGCACAATGTCAAACTGAATCTTTGTGGCTAAAACCAAGTGGTTGTAATACAAAACTTTCTGACCATGCATGTATTCAATAAATTGAACACCATTATGGTCAATTTTTGTTTACTGATAATAGGTGCCTACAAAATAAGATTTACTTCATTGAGTATTCTTAATAATATAGAAAATAAATATTTTTTTACAATTAATCTCTCACTCTCTAATTACTTGCATAGATCTCATAAGGGGATCATCTATACCTTCTATAACAATTGAACCAGTTGGATATGACTGGTTATCATCATTTGTAGTTGGTACAATCAACTTGATTTTCACTTGTGTGTATCTAAGTAAATAATAATCTACACCTTCCACATTTTGAGGATCTACATACATAACAAAGATGTCACCTACAAATGCACAAAAATAATGGAAACTGTAAATAAATAAATATGAAAAGAATTAAATATAAAAATGAAACATGTTTGTAGAAACTCACCTGGAACATCTAAATTAGAAACATGTTCATAATCAATTGAATACACAAGATTATGAATGTCTATGTCATTGTCATCTTCTTCATAAGGGACACTTCTGATTATGTGTTTCCACATCCATTTAGAGACGTATACCCATTCACAATATTCTTGCATTGATCCATTGCATTGTTTTGAATATAGACATCATAAAAACATGATTCTTCTCTTGAATTACTGGAGGTTTATGTTGTTCGATAGTCATAAGTTGATGCAATCTTATAATTCCAACAATTGGTTGACAATTGTAAGGATTTGATCGATCACTATCTGTATCACATTAAATTGGCAAGTTTCTATGTCATTAATCAAAATATAAAAGTAATCATATCAAAGAAAAATGGAAAGATTACATTCCACTTCCCCAAAAAGAATTTATTAGATTTTGTATCATGAGGAGAAAAATGAGATTTGCACCATTCAACAACTTTATTTGCTTTGTCTATCTTTGCACCTATATAAGAAAGATAATTATATGAATTTTAACAAAATATAAAAGGATTATCTAGCAGATGGTCATATACATCAAATTTGATTAGTACATAACAATATTATACTTGAAAGTTCATGTTGATGAAGTGCACTCTTTACACATGCTCCTACTCCATCATGCTCTCCTTTTTCCATGACCACTTTCAAAGAAGTTCCAAATAAACTTAACATTTCATCTTGCATGGTGTGTTGAAAGCCAATTCAATGCTTTTGCAGACTTATATTACCCTACAAAAAAATTAAAACAAATTTATGAGTAATCAAATCTATATATACATAATTGCTAAGTTAATTAAATATGTGCATGAAGTTTTAAAGTTTAACTTTCAAATAAATGTACTAGCACAACCATTAGACCAAATCCTATGTTTTGAAGCATTTATCCCATGATTCATGAGATCATCAAAGAACATTCTAAAATAATGAGCTACATAGCTGCTATCATGAACCCTATCATCACTAAGATAAAAATAGACCTCCTTGATGATAATGTGTTCATCTGGATTCATACTTTCTACACCATCCACCTCAAATTGCACATGTCTATAGGAAACTTTTACACAAATTGTAGCTTGATCTGAGTGATGATATTTAGCTTGAATTTCAGATTGAGGGGAAAAAGTATAGTTTTCAGAGAAGTCTACAATTGACAGAATACATCCTAGCGGGAAACAATTTTTTGATTCTCAAAATTGTTTCACTTGCCATCTTGCACCATGAAAATGTTGGATGTGTGGATAAATCATACTTCTGAATTTATCCATAAAATCACCATATGGAAAATTACTCTCCTTCAATGCTATTTTTAAAAATTCTTCTCTATTCTTTTTTTGATATATTTCATACTCAAATCTATTCCACACAATTGGTGTTGAAACATCAATATTGTCCATTCCATATGGAAATTTCTACAACTCTTCACAATTTGTACATGCATTTTTTATGCATTGTACATTGAATTCATCTGACTCTTTAGAATTATCATATAACAAAGACTTGACAAATTGTGTTGTGCTTCTAGGAATTATCACATTTGGCTTAACTATTTCCATAGCTTTTCTAAAAGATTGCAAATAAAGACAAAACTCAACATGATTTTGACAACAACAAGTTTCACATACCTTATTTATGTGTACAAAACATGGGCACAACCTCTCAAACATTCTTTGGAAAATTTTCACATTTACAAATTATTTTTTAAAAGCTTCAAATAATTCACTTTGTGTTGTGCCTACAAAGTGTTTTGGATGTGCTATTTTCATACCCGTCTTCATCTTTGATCTATATAGTCTCTTCTATTGGAAGAAACATGTGACTGGTTGGTCTAATATTCAACAACCTATCTTCTAACATCTTCAAAAATTCTATCCTTTCAAGGAAGCCAACAAATATTAAACCAATTCTATTCAATATTCTCATCAATCAAATTTCTCCTTTTTATGTATCTTTGAATAGTTCATCTAGATAGATTGAGCACTTTAGAAAATGCTCGAACTTGTTTTTTTCTATGACAAGTCCCTTTTTTGTGATCATAGTCATCAATGATCTCCATGCAACACTTAAATCAGCTACTCGACTTCTGTTATCAATAGCATTTAATGCATCTTTCAAATTTTGAATTATTGTTGCCTTGACATTATCTTCAGAGATTTTCTTATTTTTCACACCTAGCAACTCTAGAACATGAATCATTTCTCTTTTCCTAAATAATCTAAAAAATTATTGTGCTTTACTAATTAGAGATTTATTTTCAAAAAATTCCTCCCACATATTTTTTAGATATAGCTTAATTGTACTTCCAAGCATCATGTGTTCAGATGATTCAATTTCTCTAAAAAGAGTCTTTGTCCATCTCCAAGAAATTTTCCAATCGTAAACCATATTTTTCAAATGTCTTACTACTTTCTAGAACTTCAACAGGATCATCTTCAACTTCAATCAATAGATCTTCAATTGGTGGCTCTATATTATATTTTGTCCATCCTTTCTTTTGGTCATCTCTTACTTGATCATATCTTTTTGCTCTTTTCACTTTATTCCCCATTGCACAAAAACCTAAATAGAGAGCTTGAAATCACCTCCATATAAAAGACTTCCAAATTCAATTACATAAATAATAATAGATCATAAACAATTTAGAAAAAAATCTTTCAAGTTTAGAAGCTTATTATATTTGAGTGTCTGTAACACTAGAAAATCTTAAGACAACTAGTTGCATTAATGAAATGCTAAATCTAAATTAAGAAAATTATTAAATATATTAAATAATTTAACTATTTAATAATTTTAATAGTTTTCATAATTTTTAAAACAGATAAATTAATCACCTAGATCTAATGAGTGCTAAGTGTTCCATTTATTCTCATGAGAGATGGATTCATATTGAATCACTACTCATGAAACATGGGTCAATGAGTTTGACTCAAAATCGCACAGTTCAATCTTGATAGCAATATCATAATTTGACTTGCTTTGGAAATTATCTCCCACTTATCAATTGATGATCTTAAGGGGATTTATAATGAATGGTTCATAAGGCACAACACTTGGTGAAGGTTTTGCAAATGGGGTTGTAAGCTTTGGGTTTAACCATAGAGGAAACTCCGTAGTTAAGCGTGCTTAGGTTGGAGTAGTACTAGGATGGGTGACCTCCTAGGAAGTCCCAGTGCTTCACCCCTGTGAACATCACCTAGATCCAATGAGTGCTAAGTGTTCCATTTATTCTCATGAGAGATGGATTCATGTTGAATCACTAGTCATGAAACATGGGTCAATGACTTTGACTCAAAATCACACAGTTAAATCTTGATAGCAATATTGTAATTTGACTTCTTGTGGAAATTATCTCCCACTTATCACCTAAATTAATTCTAATAATTGATTTAAATCAAATTAATTAATAAATTTAAAATAAAAAATCAATTTCAATACAAAAATAATTTAAAAAATCTAATTTCCAAATATTTTTACAATAAAATTGATTTAATTCAATAAAATTTAATAAAACTTAACTTTTTAATAGTACAAAAGCAAATATGAATAAAATATACAATTTAAAAAAAAACTTTACCTTTAAAATAAAAGAACTTATTTTATTGTTAAACGAAATAAAACTTTTAGGCTGGCACATGTGACCTTGTGCAGGGGACTTTTGGATCGTGTCGATTCAACTGGATTCAGTCCAGCCAGATAGAATTTGACTAGATCCCATCCGACCGAAACTATTTATGTTTCATCTGATGTGACACTTTCTGTCATGGTTTTTGCAATTATGAAGAACTTAACACTTAGAAGGCCAATTTCATCATCAAAATTAGGGTTTCAAAAAAAAGAAAAAATACCACTGGATAGAGCTAGTAATTAGAATTATGCCAATATTTTTTTTATAGGTGACATAATATCAATCATAATGCAAGTAGGTATTTCAATATTGAAGATGATGCACATTCAAAAAAATATAAAAATTAGTAGATAGTACCAAAAAAATTTTAAAATGATGAATTATTCTAGAGGAGAGAGCCCTCTTCAATAATATATAACATTTGTAATGGTTAACATGGATTTACTAGGGAAAAGATGGTGGGAACAGAAACACTGTTTAATTATGAAAAGTTCAACTTAAAATAGCTATAATAGACAAAATATATAATATTTTTGAATTTTTTAAAAATAGTTCTAGGTACATATGTCGTCAACTATTGGAAATAAAAGTGGGAAATGTATACTTCTGAGAGGGGGGTGAATTAGAAATACTATTCTCTAACCAATAAAACTTTTAACTGTAAAGCAATGCATGCATACACATATTGAAATAACATGTAAAGTAAATGCATTCACATAAACACTTGACACCAGATATGATTACTTAGAAACCCTCCAATAAGAAGGTAAAACTAGAGAGGGGATGACACCCACAATTCTTCACTACTATAGCAATAAAGTTCACCTGTTAAGGTTACATGATTTGAGCTTTCTCATGATTTGCCCTATGAAAGGCCTACCTTGTTAAAGGCTTACAAAGGATTGTTAGATCCTACCCTATTAAAGGATTTTAACACCCTGTTAAAAGTGTGCTTGGCTAAAGGACTTTAGAACACTCACTTGGAATGTCACCCTATTAAAGGATTTCACAATGACTATTAAGTCAACCTTAATACAAAGGATTTCATCCTACTGATATAGTTTTTAGAAAGTATAGTAGAATGTTTGATCTGATACAGTTACAATCTAATATTGTTGATTTTAAATCTCAATTCAAATCCTTCTTATTCCTTTTTGATCTGATATGGTATTGATGTATCCTCGATCCTCTATTTTGATAACTGATTTTGCAATTATATCCTTCTTCTAAGTCACCTTCAATTTATGTTGATCAATTCACCCCTTTCACTGCTATCATCACCTTCTCGCATGCATTCTCTAATGCTCTCTCTCTCATACTAAATTATGGGGCTTCATCTCTCTTTAAAAAGACTTTGGTGGCTTAGGGTTAGGTATGAATCTATGATTGAGATTCATCCAATTTTCCTGCTCAATTCCTTCCATTTTTCTCACTGGTTGCATGTTGATCTCATAGGAAATCCAAATAGATTTGATCTTATCTTCAAAACTTCAAGATCTATCCATATGTCAGCTTAAAAATAGTTTACATAGTTGTTTGTGCCATTATAAACAAATAAGTCAATTCTGTGTTACTTGGAACTTGTTGATACTGATGCTTGACTTTGTCTATTCACTCAACACTTATTATTTACTCGACATTTATACTTGAGTTCAGTATGAACTTAGTAAATTTCTTAAGTGTGTTGACACTCAATTGTCAAAACCAATTTGAGATCAACAATCTCCCCCTTTGACATGAATGGCAAAAACACTTAACTATACATGATGAATCTAATCTCCTCAAGTATAATATACATCTAGTTCAACATATATACAAGTTTTCAAAATTATTCAAAATTCTGTAAAGAACTATATACCTCAAAATTTTATAACTCCCCCTGAGTTAATGTGTCTTTGCTATATCCAAAATCTCTTTGAGTAGATTTGCCTCTGATGTTTACTCCTCCTTTCTTCTCTCTATCTAGTTTGTACTTCCCCTTTTACATGTCTCCCCCTTGCATAACTCCCCTGTTGTTTACTCTACCTTGCTTAACTCCTTTAATATTTATCTCCCCCTTTTTGACACTAATTTCAAAGGGTTTATACACTAAGTGTGTATTTATCTAAAAAGTTCTTATTTACTTCCATGACAATTTTGAGAGCAGCATCCTAGTTGTCTATTGCAACATCTAATGATTTGATTTGGATGGCTATCTTTGCTACAAGGTGAATTAAGCCATCAAGTGTTGAAAGATTAGGATATTTCTTAAGTACTATCTCAACATAGGCTAGTTCTTTTTGTAGGATTTCCATGTGTAGGGTCAAGGAGGCTTGAATTTGAACTAACTTGGCTCTTGTATTAGCCTCTTCTACTATCAATATAGCTAGTTCCTTTTGTGTGTGAAACGTGGAATGAAAGTGCTTCTCACTTTGAGCTAGATTTTGTGGTAACTGCATGCCAGATATTTTCATGTTTCTCTCCAGACTCAAAATCCTCTAGCTCATTTCTTGCATGAAGAGTGTGGGGTCACACAATTTAATGTACAGTGAGAATATGTTCTCAAGTACCTTCTTCACTTTTCTATCTTTGTAGCCAATTCCACTTGTAAAAGTGCTATCTCATTGGATATATTCTCATTTACCTTTCCTTGAAACTTCTTTTCAGACCATTCCATGAGTTTTTCATTGGTTTCCTGGTCATCATTTGTCACCAGTTCAACAGTTTCTGAAAATTGTTCCAATATTGGCTTTGTTTCATCATGTGTTTGCAAGCTGAATGCATCTAGAAAGATGTCTTTGATTTCATGTAATGCTTTCCTTTGTTTATACTCCTTTCTAAGTATTTCTTGGTTTTTCTTCCTTTCCAATGCCTCCTGCATCTCATTGATCTATTCAAGGTTCATGGTTGCATAGTCATGCTTTGGTATAACAATTTCCTCATCTAGTATTGGGTCTCCATAGTGGAGTACCCTTGAAACCTTTGTTGAGCTTGAGCTTGGTGCTAAAATTTGAAGTGGCATTGAATTAGTGCTTGACTCCTGAAGAACTTTTTTAGGAGTACTAGTAGTTGGTAAATTAACCAATGTTTGAATTGCTTCCTGATCCTTTTCTTTTGGAATTTCCTTCTCTTCTTCTATGCTTCCTTGATAAATTATAATTATTGGTGGTGCACCTTGAGTTTGTGGAATAGATACCTTTGTTTGTCCTATTTGTTCCTTTGTTGGCTCCTCAACAGTTTGAGTTTGTTGTTCAGTCATGACAACTTTGACTGTGGTATCAACCTTTACTAATGTATCTTTTGATGCTTGTTCTTGAGGTTGTCCACTAGTAGCTGTAGAGATGACAGAAGGTGGTTCTTGTGTATTCACCTTGTCCCTAGTTAGATCAGCTACTACCTTTTGTAAATCATCTACACTGACCAATACTGGATTATCACACAATTTTTCTTGTAATTTTCATTGGTTAAGGATCTTCTTTAGATCCTCTATAGTTAGTGAATTGATGTTCTGAGCTAAGCTATCAGGAACATCCTTTACTTTTATTGTCTCTACAGTTGTGTTTGTGTCATGTGGAGGGCCTAATCGTGGGAATTGTGAGTCTTGCACACTTTGATATGTTTGTTGCTCCTCAGCTATTGCCATTTCAGCTCCCTTTTGTCGTGCCTTCTCCACTATACTATCTGCCTTTTCTTTCTCTATTTCTCCTTCTTTGTCATTTTCTTCCTCTTCTCCATTGTTCCTTCACTCAAAGGGATCTTCCTCTCCTTCCTTAACTATAGTTAGCCCATATATCAACTTCCACATTTGAGTTGATTTCTTTACAACATCTTCAATCTTGTTTTGAAGTATGTTGAAGGCCCTATACTTGGGTGCAAACTTGCTTCCATTTTTCTTGTTTGCCTTTGTTATTTTGCCTTTTGATAATTCTAGCATTACTTGTGCCAATGTGGACTCTCTTATTTCCTTTTCCATGTTTAGGCAATAATGCCATTTATTTTGAACAATTGAATATAAATCCTTTGGCATTGTGGTGTCAAATCCAAGTGGAGTATTCTTGAATTTTCCCATCATGGCATATACTAATTCTTCAATCTTATTTTGAACTTCTCTAGTTAATTTATTGATTTCAACAATTTTCAAACTAGTTAAGTCTACATTATCCCTAATATTATCACAAATGTTTTCAATATTGGACTTGGGAGCATGAATTACTACTCTGAACTGCCTTGTGTAATTTGACTCAGTCCTTGCTTCATCAAATTTTGGTTGTGCAACATATTTCCTCCTTATTTTCTTTTGCACTAGACTTGGTTGCTCAGTAGCCTTCTTCTTCTCTTTTATTTTTTGCTTAGCCTTTTGAGTGGTGTCCCTTGTGGTTGCTCTTGTGGCTGGAGTAGTAGGTGTTGGGTGATGCGACGCGCTCCCCTACCCACAGGTGGTTAATTATGTGGTGTTCCATGTTCACTAACAGTCATGGCTTTTGGTGCAATAGAAAATGGGCCCCACAATTGGTATCAGAGCCTGGTTTTGGCTTGGTCATGGGTTCAAATCTCCTCGGTGCCTTCCCGACCCGCGTAAGCACCTGGTATGCGTGTCAAGGGGGAGATTGTTGGGTGATGCGACACGCTCCCCTGCCCACAGGTGGTTAATTATGTGGTGTTCCATGTTCACTAACAGTCATGGCTGTTGGTGCAATGGCAAATGGGCCCTACAGTAGGCTTGGTAGGGCTTGGTTTTGCAATCTTTTTACCCTTGGGTTGAGCTGGAGGCTGTGTCTTATCCTTTCTCTTATTTGACTCTTGTTTTTCTTGTGCTTCCTTGGCTTTTTCCTCCTTAGCACCTTCTTCTTAGGAGGTTCTTGACCCTGTTCTTCTTCTTCATCATCGTCATCATCATCTTCATTATCACCCTTAGCTCCTTCACCAAATTTTTCTTTCAGCTTATTAACCATTTTATCCTTCTTTTTGAGAGTTGAGGTAGTTTTCAACTCAATTTCAACCTTGGATTTGACAACATCATAATTTCCAAAGATTTTTTTTGATTTGTCAACTTCTTGTGCAAGTAATGTAGTTATGGCTATTGATGCTTCATCTATATTGATTTCATACCCCAATGGCCTTAGCCATCTCACTCTAGGTGCTACAACCTGGATAAAAGTGTAGTCAATATCTACTAAGAAGAAAATGTCATTGAAGTACTTTTCCACTAGGGAAACTAGAATTCTCAATCTTTCTTTCATGGATTGCTTGAAATCCTCAAAATAACTAGTCATCATAGATTCAAAATTGTCTCCCATTTGTTCAATGTATTCATTTATTTGTACTACCACAGACCTAATTGTCTTCCATCCTACCTTACCAAAAGAAGGAAACTCATTTTGAACATAGAAAAATATACATATCAAAATTGAACCAAATTTGCATTGGGCACTTTTGGATCTCCTTATTGCTCCTAAATTCTCCATGATTTGCTGCAACTGTAGCTCTGCAAGATCATAAGTATGATCTTTCCTCAAAATCTTGTATCCTACATCAATTACTATGCATGGCGCACTATTCAGTTGACTTGATTGATTGAATTTTTGAGATATGACCCTCACTGCAAATTCAAGAAGTGGATCCTTGATGGTATCAATGGTCATTCCTCTTCTATTCCACTTTGCCCCAGTATTTTTCTCAATCACCTCTTTAGAATCACTTCTTAGGGTCTTAGACCATTCTAGGGTTGGATAACCTATAATGCTATGCATAATCCTCTTTGACAAATTAATAGGTCCTCCTTCCAACCATAGGCATCCATCATGGATTCTACTCAAGGAAAAGCATGTCCATGTAGTTTTGAAGATAGTGGAGAAATCTAGGGCACAAGTTAAGCCCTTACTTTAAGCGATTTGAAATTCTTCTTTCAACACTCCATTCTCACATAATTTTTCATATGCTTGTCAAATTTATATATCTCCTATCCTTCTAACTTTGTAGTTATAACACTTTCTTACATCCTAAACCATTACGACCTTAGGTGGAATGATTGATAATGCACCTGCAAGGTCATTCTTATATGAAACTTGAGGAATAGCCCTAAAGTTTGGTTGCTTAACCTCATTAATAATCAAATGAACTTCAAAAGGTTCCTTAGCTAGAGGCCATTTTGCAAGCTAGGGTTTCAATAGATATACAACTGCATAACTGCGTAACTCGACTACTGAAGAATATCTTTAAATCGATGAAATGATGGTTGATATTTTTTGGAATCCATGTAAAAGTTTCAATCTCTACTTTTCAATCAATTCTTTTCTTTTCTTGCTCTTGCTCTATATTCGTAATGGTGGAAAATGGGTGAAAATCTACCTTATACTTTTTCAAAATGTAGCATTTAATGCATAGTGCATGTATAGCTATAAGCTTAGCTTCTATGCATTTTCTACTTCACTTGACATCCATTGGTTTTCCATCACTCAACAAATGTTAAAATTACCCTTACTCGGCTTCAATAGGAATTACGTTCACTCGGCAAATACTACTAGCTCGACTTCAATTGGCTTTGGTTGACAACTCGACACACACTGGAATTTTACTCGACAACAGAAGAGAAATTTTCACACTCAGTTGTAAGATGAAATCTTAAAGTTTAACCTTGATTTTTCCTTATTGACTTGCATCTTTATTCATGCTAGTTTATATTTTTCAACACTAAATTTATCTTGAAACTGATGTATGATGAGGCATTTAAAAATCGGTCCCACATACCTCCTTTTTTCTTAGTTTGATGAGATGTGATCACTTGACCTTTTGGGTGAAGTGATCTCTTCATTTGATGTGTTACATCCATCTTTCTTCTTCCATGTCTTGTTCAACTCTCCTCTAATGTGCTCAACATCTACCTTTCTTTTTCCCTTGTTGAACTCTGAGTTAGGTGCCTTTGTCCTTGTTGGGTAGTGCTTGCTGATATGACCAGTCTTCAAACAACTAAAGCATGTAGTTTGACTCAACCATATGTTGTAGTTGCCTTTGAAATGTGTTCTTATGCAATTCTCAGGGATGTGTCCATACTCTTGACAATAATGACAACTATATCTTGTGTTGTAGTCCCAATTATAGGAATTTCTTTAGCTTCTTCCCTTGTTTGATGACAATATGGACTTGGATCTACTTTCAAAGGCTTTGTGTCCATATTTCTGACAATTGTAGTAGTTTCCTTCAAATTTAGTTGCATGTATAGTCCTTGTTCTACATTCATATGTCTGATGACTTTTTTTTTGCACTTGTGACAATGAATCATGTTCTTTAACTTGGCATTCTGACTAACATTCTTGCTCCTATAAACATTAGTTGTGTGTCCTTTCTTTCCACAATGATGACAAGTAGGTTTGGAGTCCTTACCTTTATTGTTTCTTTCTTCGACAACTTTGGATGATTCTCCTTCTTTAGTGCTTGTGTAGCCCAATCCTGATGTGTCTTTACTAGATCTAGGGGATTTTAGTAATTGCTCAAAGTACTGGTTGGCTTCATTTGGCTTGTTGAAACTTTTAGCAAACTCCTTCTCTCTTTTTAGGTCATTCTATAGTTGTTCATTCTGCAACTTCAATGAAGTTATCTCAATGTCCTTGACATTCAACTCATGATGAGCATTCATCATTTGGCTTAGGGTATCCAACTGCATGTTTGAGATCTTGACAAGCTCAGTTGACTTCTCTTCCAATCTATTTGCTAGGTTTCTCTTGTCCTTTTCTATCATGGTCTTATCTTCAATGGATTTCTTCTTTTGTTCAATCACCTCAGATCACAATATTGCTTGTGATTCTTGCTCCAACCTGAGATTTTTGATTTCTTCAGCTTGTGCTCTATTCTTGTCCATGAGATCTGCAATTGCTGCATCAAATTCACAAGAGTTACCATCTGCAAATAACTTTGTGGTGTCAATCTCCTTATATTGAGTGCCATTCTCTGCTATAGCAATCTCTTTCCTTCTTTTTAGTGAACTTATCAAGGCATCTCTGGATCATCCAGTTGTTGTATTAAGAGATGTATCTCAATCTCCTGATTCTCAATGGTCTTTCCTAACTTGTAAACTTCCATCTCAAGATCTTTTCTCCAAACTATAAGGCTTCTCCTAATGAGAACTTAGCTTTGATACCAATTGTTGGAAATACAAATGGGAAATGTATACTTCTAAGAGGGGGGGGGGGGGGGGTTGTGAATAAAAAGTACTAATCTCTAACCAATAAAACTTTTAGCTTTAAAGATATGCATGCATAAACATATTGAAATAACATGTAAAGTAAATGCATTCACATAAACACTTGACACCAGATATGGTTACCCAAAAACCCTCCAATGAGAAGGTAAGACTGGGGTGGGGATGGCACCCACAATTCTTCACCACTGCAGCAATAAAGTTCACCTATTAAGGTTACATGATTTGACCATTCACTTGACACCAAATAAAAATGGTTTAATAGTTGTTTGTGCCATCAGAAACAACTAGGTCAATTCTGTGTTACTCGACACTTGTTGATTCTAATGCTCGACTCTATCTATTCGCTCGGCACTTACTATTTAATCAACATTTATACTCAAGCTCAATATGAACTTATTAAATTTCTTACGTGTGTTGACACTTAATTGTCAAAACCAATCTAAGATCAACAGTCAACAACATATTTCAAATTTAGATGGAAAAACATTTATTTGCAGTTATTTCTGTGATGGGAACTATAACCTCTGATTTGCTAGATTTTTTACACTATCAAAAAAGGTCATTAAAAATTATAAAAACATATTATTTTTAATTTAATTTTATAAAAAACATAAACTTCATCCTTTTATACACATTTCATTGATTTACACCAACTTAAAATTCAAAACATAAATATAACTTTTACATTGTTGAAGTTTAACACTTTTTTTTATGTTAGCCTTTTCCTTTGTAAAATGGTGACACATGTTTGTACTTTTACCCATATGGGCTATGTGGGTGGTGTTGTTGAAATATTAATAGATGTGCCACCTTCTACCTCAGTTGTAGGTGACAAGAATTGCATGTAACAATCTTGTGGACAATAGAATAAGTCTGGTAGAAGGAAAAGAACCTTTGGAAGAGCTAAAAAACATTATTGACTTTGAGGAAAATAAAAGGGGGATCCATTCTATTTCTAGAAGTGAGAGGGTGGAGGTAACAAGGAACAAAAAATATTATTTTTCTGTTTCTGTAAGATTGAATAACACATTATTTCTTTTTTATTTATTTTCACCACTCATGCGTTTTGTGGTTTTGAACATTTGGGTTTGATATCTAAAAAATTAGAATTTTTTTATTATTCTATGTCAGTTGTCTACCAAGAAAGACACTATTACAATGATAGTTAACTATGAAGATGGGTATGTCCTTGCACTCCTAGCTTCTGCATGTCAGGGTGTTAAATTGACATCGATGAAATGCAAGTGTGGCAGTAAGTCAGTGTTAGGAAAGAACAAACAAGAAATGTTGGTTGTTAAAAAAGAAATTGAAGATAGGGTAAGTATTATTGGGTTACCTCAGATTATGTAGTATTTGGCACATATGTTTTTAGTGTACCACATCGAGTGTTGCTATAACCCACTCTTAATGGTAATGGTGGTGTTCAAGGGTGTACAGGAGAGAAGACTATAGTTCAACATCTCGAAGAAATGATATGTTTACATAAATTTAATGATTGGTAGATAATTTAGTGTACAAATAATTCATAGTGGTGTCAATAAAATTTAATACCTATTTTTTTTGGCTATATGTAATGCAGGTTGACATTGATGGGGTTTCCTTTAACATTCCATCCATGATGGAGGCCCCAGATGGAGATGCACATAATGTAATTTTGATTAATGCACAAAGGAAGATTAGTTTTGAGTTAGTGTAATTTGAGAAAGCATTTTTATAATTTTTGTGGGCTAGGGCATAGTGATGAGACTAGTTGGAACTACAAGGTCCCTCCCATTAGAGAATCCACAATCTATACCACTCGATACTCCCAAAAATGTAATGCCCTCTTTGCATTATACTAAGCTCTATATATTTAAAACATGTCAACAAATCCTTCACTTGGTGTCTTTGTACATGATTGTGGCATATAATAAACAACATTTTCAAATACCAGTTTGGGCATTGACACGATTGGTGAGGATGCACCTATGGAAATGGGAATGGAAAGTGTGAAAGTTGGGCATGATGAGTCTGGCTCATTGAATAAGTAACAGAGTCCTCTTGAATCAATAAATATCACAGTTGTATCATTTTTTTTCATTTTACCAGAAGCTATATTATTACAGTTTAGACAGAGAACCCCAGTTTCCTCTAAGCATATTTTATAACTACAAGGAGCAGATGATGATGAGAAATCCAAAGAGGAAACAATTTTATCTTATGCTATTGGTGATAATGTAGACCTGCTATGTGAGGGTAAATTGGTAGGTAAATGCATCATTGAAGGTGTGGGATGGGATGTGATGTGCGATAACAAATGACTATGTGTGGGGACTATAAAAGTGAAAATTGTAGAGTTTATTGACCCGAACACTAGGCTTCCCTATCCTCATTCTTTTTCTAAAGTTTTAAGTGAATCATTAAATTCTTTTGAAGTGTAGAACATATCTAACCTATCCTATAATACATGATTTATGCAGCATAAGGTATTATTCCCTTATTCTATCTTTTTTATTTTTGCCTACATTAATAGTTTATTGATGTCTGCATATATTGATGCCATTTATTTGAAGGCCGCACTCATCAAACTTTTGTTTATAACTTTAGGCTAAAGTGGTGGACACATTGAAGGTAGCTAAATAATCCAATGATCCCCTTCCTAAACTTAAAAGACGTAGTCTTAGAATTCAAACCTTAGGTATAACTCCTCTAACGGTGCACAAGGACCCCAAGAGGCATTGTAGATTTTATGAAAGCATTAACTCACTTTCCCAAAAAAAGTGAAGAGGAGGAAATGAGGGGGTCTCACTTATCTGAGTAGAGTATGCAGCATCACTAGTAGGGTTAATGTGCTTTGTTCATGCCATTTCTCAATAAATTCCCTTGTTCAATTCCATTGGATATGATGTGTATTCATATTTTATAATCATTTCCTTAATATTTGTTTAATATTTTACTATTTTAAAATCGTATTTCTAGTTGAGTTCGATGGTTGAAACTATGCATTATGATCTATGCATAAAATATGCAATGCATTTTTTAGGCACGTTGATTTGTGGCACTTTCTTGATATTGTGCAACAAGAAAAATCTTAATTTTTATGGCATAATTCGTGAATGTTGTTTGTTTCTACAGAGTTGTAGAATAGTAAGTGTTCATTTAATTATTGGCGATGTCTAATATATTAATTGCATGTCTAATGGAGTCGAATTATTTTTGTAATAAACTTTTTTTCATTGGAGTACTTGTGATATATTGGTTATTGTACATAGTGATTATAGTTTAGTTATAATTATTGTCTATTTAGTTTTGTTTATTGTATTAGTGATGAGTGAATACAATCACATTTTTAGTAAGAATTGCACTTCGTTTTAAGGGCATGTTATATTTGGTTAATATATACCTATGTTATGCAATTGTGTTTATTAATTCAAATTTTAATTAAAGTTCAAAAGTGGACTCCCTTGATCTATGTTTACTCCTATGCCTTCACTTTCCAACCACCCCTTTAATGGTTTAGGTAATTGAAAAGGAATATAGTTAGCCTAATCATCTGTATCATTTGAGGTATGTATTGTATTAGATGAATGCATCTTTATATGTAAGCATGCATGTGTGTATGCTTATTAATGCATATATAAATAAATATTCTATTGTATATTTAGAATCTAGATATAAATGTGTATATAAATGTAAAACTATATATCTATATATGTTAAGATAGTCATCATATACTAATCTTTAGGAGTTCTATTTATGAATGTCTATTTTATGTTATGTGATTGTTTCAAATTTATTCATATTGTTGTACAATAGATTGCCTTTAACTTCAAACATGTTTAGTATAATTTTGTTGGATTTCATATCTCATGAACATTTTGATGCCTAGTTTGTAGTCAATAAATCCACAATCCCCTTCAAAATCCTTGAAAGATGTTGCAGATGAATGAGATGTTCCATGAAATACTTTTGTTGTGAAGGAGGGAGAAATTGCACATGCTTGTGAACCAGTATTTCCTTTACTCAATGTCCACCATATACTTTTACTTGTATTTTCTTTTGTGGAATTTTGATCATTTTTGTATCTGATGAACTTGTCGACACTTGGTTTGTAGTAAAAAATCCACAATTCCCTTCCCATGATGCAAACTACTTAGTCATCAACCCTAGAGACCATGATGATCTTTTTCAAGGTAATATGCTCATTGGTTGGCGTGTGATATTAAGGAATGATAAGATTCCAAATTTCTATACTTCAACGAAAAATCTCCCAGTAGAAGCTATGAAAGTTCATTTTAAAGAAGACTTTATGAATAAAGCTTTGCCTCCTTATGTTCATGGATTGGATTTTGAAGATATCTTTCTAAAAGATGATGAACCCATTCAACTATAGAACATATATGATATAAAACATTCACTAGATCTAGTGTAGTAAATGATTTAGACTTAGAAACATGGTTTTGGTGAATATTGTATTACTTACATTGATTTTTATCTTGCACATTAACTCATCTAATTTGTGTGTAGCTAAAAACTATTTGACACAATGCAAAAGCAAAAACAAATAATGAGAATTGGTGTTTTCTCCAAGGATGATTGCACCAATGCATGCAACTTGTTTGTGGCCATCAGGGACACATAATGAATAGTGCAAATTAAAAAAAAAAACATATTTGGAGTTCACGTCGATGTAGCTCATAATGTGTTATAATTAAGTAGTGGTTGTCCTTCATGCATGTGTAGTTGGAATTATAGTTATTGTCTATTAAAAAATGTGATTTTATTGGACAATAATTAAGGGATTGAAGAATGTCAATGGAACATCTCCATGCACATAGTTGTCATAGCCTTTTTTGTTTGTAATTAAGTCAGAGTCATGTTAAGTAACAAGTTTTAGTGATATGGTAATGAAAACTTCCATGAACATATATATATATATATATATATATATATATATATATATATATATATATATATATATATATATATATATATATATATATATATATATATATATATATATATATATATATATATATATATATATATATATATATATATATATATATATATATATATATATTAGAAATCTATATTTGTTCCATTTAATGTGTTAAGTTGGTGTTATTCATAGAAATATCCCATCTAGAATGGTATTTGAATACTATTGTTATTGCTAAATCAAGACCATTGAAAATCGATAGACAATAATTGTAGTGGTTCTCATTTGATGTATGTTAGTCATTTAGTAAATCAAGTAATTCAAAGGTGTTATTTTAGTACTCTAGCCAACTAGTAGCATTAAAATACAACAAAAAAGGAAACCCATGAAAATTAATGTGTTATGTCAAATTTTAATGTGTATATTGCTTATTTGAAATGCACAGTAACATCTATCATAAAATATTCAATATTTTTGTTTAATTTGTTGGATGTTTTAATGACTTTTATGATTTTATCTTATCACTATATTAAGAGGATACTCCTACTTCTAGTCATCAATATTGGCTAGCTATTCTGGAATTTTTTCGCACCTTGGTTTCTATTCATTATGTTGGAAAAAATGTAATTTTTTATTAAACTTCATTATTGGAAAAGTAAGCATAGTTCTTATGTGTTGATGTAGTCATGGGTACTCACAAAGATGTCCATAGAAAGGAAGCTCACCATGAATCAATGCCTAATTTACCCATTACTTCAATTGTAGGATTGTCAAAGTCTTCTAGTTCTGGGAAGTTTGAAAAGATCAACGAGTCATCCACTAGGAGGAAATGATAGAGTTGAGATGAAGTACCTCTATTGGGTGTATCAAATACTAGTGGTGTGGTGGGGCTAGGCAATAGTCATGAGAATGTAGTTTCTGACGATCCCACTATGGATGACAACTTGAATAGTTCACCTCAACTTATGTAGAAACATAGTCAACTTCAAGAGAAACATATATCTTTATTTTCAAATAAATTGTCTAGATGTGAAGCAAATAAGATATGCCCAAAGTTGTAGAATGTTGAATTAGAGATGAAAAATATAGAAGTTGTGATGAAAATCAAAGGGTTGGACAAGATGCTTATAGAGGTTAAGGAGAAAAATGTGGAGTACATTCTTCAAATGCATGAACAACAACTAATCAATCACAATTTGGAGGAATCACTTGCTGCGAACAAGAAGATGTTCACTGAGTTGACTTGTACCTACGATGAGAGGTTAGATGTTTTGAGAGGTCATACCAAAGGGTGGAAAGTGAAGTAAAATGAGGTCGCTAGTTTTCCTTTGGATAGAGGGAAACAACCAACTTCCAACTCATCTTCAACATGCGGATGTGAAGGTACATCAAAATGTGGTTATTCGGTGCACATATGTAATACAATATGTTGAGCCTATATGTGGTTGTTGTTCATTTCAATGTAAAATACCAATTGTAGTGAACAATGTCATATGAAGCAATACCCAATGTTTGGATATACAAACTGATGTCTCCTTCAAAAAATGAGACCATTGCCAGTTACCTTTGACAATTTGATGCCTTAATGTTCATAAATCATTATGGATCAATTTTTTTTTTTGAATATGTTATTGGAATGGCATTGTTAATACATTTTGATGCAATTATTTTGCAAGCACTAAATATAATAAATGTCATGGATGGATTGAATTATTCTTTCATATCATATGACTTTCAATCGTAATGTCATATGATTTGCAAGTTATTAAATTGATGTGCATTGTTGCTTGTTTCATTTGATATACTACTTAATGCAAGAATTGTGATGAATATATACAAAATTCATAAGTATGAATTTTCATTTCTAAATCTTTTTTCATAGGCAACTTCCATATAACATGGTTGACAACTGCGTTCCCTTTTCATGTCTAAAAATATACAAAAGACATAATCTCAAATTTTTTAAATATATTTTACAAACTTGAAATCATCATTATTGTCATTTCAATCTGCTAAGAATTTATAGATATTACATATATGTTTGGCATAGTCCTCATCCTTGTAAACATAGACATATCTTGTTGACACTTTCATTGAAAATTTCTATTAGGCCATTATGTCTATTATTGTTGGTTTAAATATGTACTTTACTTTTTACACTTACTTAAGTTTACTTAGGTTAATGCATTAGTTTATTATTTTGCATTATTTTATTATTTTTATTTGTAAGACACTTAGGAGTTTGCACACCTTTTGAGTTGTCATGTAGACAACATAGGAGTATGCAACTCTATTTGAGCACATGGTGTCTACAACACTATTTTGTGTGTCCCACCCTTGTAGGCTTATCCTCTCTTCACCGCACTTACTTTTGTGCTTAATGGAGGATAACCCATATCTGGTGGACATGTGCTTGGTTGTATGACACATCATGATGCTAACTTCTATGCATTCTAAAAGCTTTCTTGAGGCCTTTATATTCAGTCACTCCTAGTGTAGTCTTAATGAGGAACTAGTTATTGAATACATTGTTATTCTGATCATACTTTTTCTCTTTGGTATACTATGTGCTTGTGTTTGAGTTCTTAGTTCCTAGGTGAATTTTTCCCTTAGGAAAATTCTTACATGGTATCAGAGAAACTTGGAGATTTTCTCATCACATAGCCATTTTGAGACCATCATCTTTCTTCATCACCGCATCTCGACTCTGGAGTATCGCAAAAATTAGGAGTGTCCAGCATTAGATCTGACCTCACCATTGCATCCGAAATACTGAATTGATGAAAATTGGCTACAAAGCTACCTACACTAGGCCAAAGTTGATATTGAGGAAAATATTTTTTTGCAAACTGGCACCTAAAGGACTGATTTTCAAATTTGGTGAAGATTAAAGCTTGTTGGTGCAAATATGATATTTGCATCACATTCAGAAGGTCCAAAAAACCCCAGATCAGATTTTGTTTCATCCAAATCGAACATTTGAGGCAAAATCTAGAGCCATTTGTTTTTGGAGGCGCGACGACGATTCAAAAAAAAAAATAGTAGCAACGATTTTCAAACAACGATATCTTCCTCATACAGACTCCTTTTTGTGAGATTTTTTTTGTTTTGGGGTAGGATTTCATGATCTACACATTGGTGCAGGTGGTTTGAGATCTCTATTTTCAAATTTTTTTGCAACTCCAAAATATCAAATTTTGCCACTTAAAATGCTTGGTATGGGCTCATCTGGACTCCAAATCAGGTTCCATTTTTTTTGAAAGTGAATATTTTTTTGTCCACTTTCCAGATCTACAATCACATTTTGAACAGAGCAATGTATTCGAACATACTCTGATTAATTGATCATATCCATTTTTGGTCTACTGTGTGCTTGTGTTTGAGTTCTTAGTTCTTGGGTGAATTTTTCACTTAGGCAAATTCTTACAGTTATTGTCAACACCATTGGAAATATAAGAGGAGTAACTGAGAGGGGATGGGTGAATCAATTACCACTAAAATAAATCCTAGATCCCTTAGATGTAAACACAAAACATAAACTTCACTAAAAATACTGATGCTCAACAAACACATAGGCACTAGATTTAAACTAGCAATTATTGTAACTTGATAAGCACTGAAATAGCAACTGTAACTTGGAAAATTCTTAACATGTAAATCTTAAGATATTATATGTGATTAACCTTACTTAACTTAGTTTCATACATATGAAATAAATAGCATGAACACAAGTGACACCAAGATTTAGCGTGGAAACCCAATTTGGGAAAAACCACCAATTGCAACTAGTTACTGATTTTCACTCTTCTGAAGTGAGCCTTGTTAGGAGCCAAACCTGTTAAAGGTTACAAAGCACACTATTAGGTGTGACCCTATTGGAGGATTTAATCACCCTATTAAGAGTGGCCTTGTTAGAGGTCTTTAGACACTTCAATCTAGAAATGCCACCTTGTTAGAGGATTTACAAATAGCTATTAAGAAAACTCTGTTAAGAGATTTAGATCGTTGCTACAATGGTTAGAGAGTAACAATGAGATGACCTAATTTTTGATGCAACTAAATTGCTGATTATAGATCTCAATTCTTTCTTGTATACTTGATCCTTTCTGATTGAATGTATCTTTTCATCTGCACAAGGATATTATGCTTATCCTTCTAATTCACTTCCTCTAAGTATATTCAAATCTTCTATTCACTTGCACACATTCAATCCTCAACTTGACCTTATACTTATATGAAACACATTGTCAAGTTAGCTTGAATATGAATTAGAATAATTAATATTCATCTCCTCAGTAGGCTAGAGCCAACAAACAAATCTATTGAACTCAATATGCCAAAACGAGAAAAGCCTTCATTAGTCAACCCTTTTTAGTAGACACTAACCCAAAAATGATTTTCCTATGTTAACCAGGTGAACTCTATTAACACTACATATTCAAAAAGTTCCACTAGTTCTATCCAACTTTTCCTTCATTAACCAAGTGAGTTTGGTTAACACTCAATCCTCTACGAACTTCTCTTTGTTGCTTGAGTGAACTCGGTCGACAATATCTTTTGAACTTGGCAAACTTTGGAGTGCTTGGTAGACACAAGAAGCTATCTTCATCACCTAAGTGAGCTTGACCTCTTTGGCATTGATGGCAACACAACATCTCATAATACAATGAAATTTTAGAGTAAGCATAAAGTAAGGAACATATACTTAGTTTCATTTTGATTCTCATCCATGAGAACTCCCTCTATCAGTGTGAACTCCCTCTGCCTTTAGTTTCTCCCTCTATAAGCAAACAATATCTTCAACACCTTCTTCTGATAGCGAACTCTACCTCTTTGATATCAGACCAAGTTCATTCTCTTCTTTATAATTTTTTTGTGAAATCTATACTCCCCCTCTTTAGAAAATTTCTATGATATGACAACAAATTCTCCCTCTTTGACATCTCATGCCAAAGACAATATTGAGTGAATATCAGTGTGCCTCATGTATTGATTCATATACACTATGCTCTTTTCAATACTGCATCAACTAACTGATCTTCAACATGCTCTAGTTGATGCATCACTAAATGAAGTTGATGCATCACCAAACTTCATTTAGTGATTTTTATATAGGGGAATGACCCCTAACTTATCTCTTAGATACAAAAATGCATCCTTAGGTATTGACTTAGTGAATATGTCTACAATTTGTTCTTTAGTATTCACATATTCCAATCTTACCTCTTTATCTTGCACCAATTCTCTCAAAAAAGGATATTTTATAGAAATGTAATTGGTTTTGGTATGCATCATAGGGTTCTTTGATATATTGATTGCATATTGGTGTTATCACAGAAGATAACCATTGGATTCTTGATTTCTATCTTCATACCTACCAACAGTTTCTTGAACCAAACAGCATTGGACCAATTAACTGCTACTGCCACATACTCTGCCTCTATTGTAGATTGAGAGATATAATTCTTCTTCTTGCTTGTCCAAGACATTAGTCTTTTACCAAGAAAGAAAGCTCCACCATTGGTGCTCTTCCTGTCATCAACACTTTTTGCCTAATTAGCATATGTGAAGGCTTTCAAATCCAAATTGCCTCCTTTCTTGTGTCATAATCCATAATTTTTAGTACCTTTTAGATACCTCATGGTTCTTTGATTTCCATCATGTGATTTTCTTTAGGATTTGCTGAGAATCTTGCCACCATACTAACTACTAATATAATATTATGTCTTGTATGCATTGCATATTGCAATTTTCCAATCATTGATATGTATGTGGTTTGATCTACCTCCTTGGAATCATCATTTTTGGAAAGCTTATGTCCAGTAGACATAGGTGTTCCAACTAGTCTTGAATCTACCATTCCAAATTTCTTTAGCATCTCTTTAATATATTTGGATTGATTAATGTAAATACCATCTCTATTCTATTGAATCTGTAATCCAAAAAAGAATTTTATCTATCCAAACATGGACATCTCAAATTCTTTACTCATCTCTTCTGAAAATGCTTTGCATAAGTCATCATTTCCTATAAACAATGTGTCATCCATAAAGATTTTAGCTAATACAATTTTCTTGTTTGGTCCTTCTTTGATATACATGCTATTGTTATCATTTGTTCTTTGAAAACAAATCTTTATCAAGTAGTTATGAATTATTTCATACCAAGCTCTAGGACCTTTTTTGAGTTCATACAATGCATTGTGCAGTTTACAAACCATATCCTTTTTGCTATGATCTACAAAACCTTTTGGTTGTTCTATGTAAACTTCCTCTTCAAGAATTCCATTCAAGAATGCATATTTCATATCCATTTGATAAAATTTAAATCCTCTATGTGCAGCATAAGCAAGTAAAGTTCTAACACCTTCTAACCTTTGTATACTAACCTTGCTTCATTTCTAGAAACTTCTCCATCTTCATTAAGCTTATTTATGAAAACCCACTTAATGCCAATTATATTCTTATCCTTGGGTCTAGGAACAAGAGTCTAGGTCTTATTCCTCTCTATCTATTCTATCTCTTCATTCATAGCTTTAATCCAACTTTCATTATCTAAAGCATCTTTAACTGGTCTAGGTTCAAATTCAGTAAGCAAACATGTACCTTTCAAATTTTTTCTTGTCATTATTCCATCTGACTTGTCTCCAATGATCTAATCAGGTGCATGGTGCCTTCTGACATATCTTGCTAACATAGGTGCTTTGGATTCAAAACTTGTTCCACTAGCTTCATCATGATCTTCTGTATCAAGCTCAGTTCCCACTATCTATGACTCGAGTGCTTCAAACTCAGTATGCTCTGGCAAAAACTCGGTAGCTTTTGACTATGACTTGGGTCCTTTAGACCATGACTCAGGTTGCACTAGTTGCAGCTCGATAGTCTTTGGAGATTCTAGGGACTTGGGAGGTGAAGTTTGCTAACTTCCAATTAGATTTGGCAATATATCAAGCTCATAGTAGACAAAATTTATGTAATCCTCAGGTGTTTGGTGCTCTCTTCTTCACTCTTTTCTACAAACTCATCAATTCTTACATTTGCACTTTATATGATCTTATGAGTTGATAAATTCAAACATTTATATGCTTTACTTTTTTACAAGTATCCTAGGAATATGCCTTCATCACCTTTAACGTCAAATTTACCTTGGCTAGATTCCTTCAATTTCTACCAAATACTTTCAAGTAACTTAAATTAGGTTTGTAGCCATACCATAGTTCATAAGAAGTTTGATTCGAGTCTTTCTTAAAATATACTCTATTCAAGGTATGTACTATAGTACTGATTGCTTCCTTCGAGTATTTGATTGCAACATTCTTATCTATTATCAAGGTTCTTGCACAATCTATGATGGATCTATTCCTTCTTTTAGCTATACCATTCTGTTGTGGTGTACCAGGGGCTAATACTTATCTTTTAATTCCTCTGTCAATGTAGAATTCATTGAATTCATTAGAGATGAATTCACCATCTCTGTCTAATCTGAAACATTTCAAATTCTTTCTAGTTTCTTTTTCCACTCTTTCCAGATACCACTTAATCTTTTCAAATTCTTTAGACTTATTTTTGAGATACATTAAAACCATCATTCTAGAATAATCATCAACACAAAGAATAAAATACTTATCTCCATTGTAATTCTCAATTCCAATAGGTCCACATAAGTTTGTATGAACTAGCTCCAAGACTTCTTTAGAATGACAATTTTTGCATTTGAAACTTGTCTTTCCCATCTTACCAATTTAATAGTTTTTTCATAGGCCCATATCAGGTTTCCTTAGACTAGGAATACCTCTCACTCTTTTGTTTTTTCTTATCTTGATCAGATTATCAAATTTCACATGACATATTCTTTTATGCCATAACCAACTTTCTTCTATTGAAGAAATAAAACATAAACTTTCACTGAGATCTAGGTAGAATCTATTACCTTTTGTTTGATTACTTGACCCAACCATATTTTATTTTCCATCTAGTAGCATGGCCTTTCCATTCATGAATTCTACCTTGAATCCAACATTATTCAATTGTTCCACACTCAGTAGATTATGCTTCAGTCCTTCAACCCAAAAAGCATTATCACGTCTAAGTTCATTGGTTAGAGAGATACAACCTTTTTCCTTTAGGCAAAAATTATTATTATTTCCAAATCTCACACTTCCACCATCATAATGTTCCATATGTTCAATTTTTTTTTGTCACTAGTCATATGATGTGAGTAGCCACTATCAATAATCCACGTATCATTTTTGCTAACATAAGAGATAAGTGCCATTATATCTCTTTCATCATCAAATTCATCTTTTACAACAATATACACCATTTCATCATCTTCACTACTATCCAAATCTTTAGCCATAAAACAAGATTTCTTACCTTTGTCCTTGTTGTCTTTGAAGTTCTTGAAATCCTTCTTGCCTTTGTACTTGTGTTTCTTTTCATCTTTTTCTTCTCTGTTTGGACATCTTGCAAAAATGTGTCCAACTTCTTCACAAGAGAAAAAGATAAAAGGGATTTTACCTTTGTACTTTCATTTGCCTTTAGGATACCTTCTTGCAAGTAATGCCTCAATAGTTTCAAGATCACTATCATAACTATCTTCATCTTTACTTTCAGATTGTTTGGCTTTTGACTTTTTGGCTTTCTTCTTGAGTGACATCTTGGCTTTAGATGCAAACTCAAGTTTTCTAGAACTAGGAACATAATTATCATAGTTATCTAGCTCAAATATTGACAATCTTCCAACTACTACATCCAACTTTGGATTGCATCTCATTTCTTGAATTGTTTATACTCTGATTGCATATATAGGAAGAAGTGTTTTGAGAAACTTACTTACCATTGTTTCATCTTCAATCTTTCCTCCTGAAGCTAAGATTGCACAAACACTAGATTTGATTATGTCCTATGAGACTTTCAGATTTATCTCTTCTCACATTATCATCTCCTCCATAATTGGCTTTTAGCTTGATCCACATTTCATGAGCAGTTCCACAATCTTTGATTTTGTCAAATTTGGCATAGTTGAGAGATGAAGCAATATCATTCATCATGATGTTATGACTCTTCTTTTCTGCAATTTCTTTAATACTCATAGTTCCAATAGGTGTCATATATTGGGTGTCTAGATACTTTATCCCTAAATCTCTAGTGGTTTCTAAGTGCAATCTCATGAGTTCCTACCATGCCTTAAAGTTATCTTTGTTCAACTTGAGGATCTCCCTTCTGTAAGACATCTTGATCTTTACCTTAGGTCCTTGAAACCTTCTTTGCAAGCACTAAGAAGCTCTGATACCAATTATTGGAAATATAAGAGGAGTAACTAAGAGGGGAGGGGTGAATCAATTACCACTAAAATAA
Source organism: Cupressus sempervirens (assembly GCA_028749045.1). Lineage (NCBI taxonomy): Eukaryota > Viridiplantae > Streptophyta > Pinopsida > Cupressales > Cupressaceae > Cupressus > Cupressus sempervirens. Next base: position 765,248,079 of record CM053786.1, on the reverse strand, counting down.
ATCCAAAATCCCTTAGAGGTCAACATAGAACATAAATCTCACTAAAAATATTGATGCTTAACAAACACACATACACTCGATTTACATTAGCAATTGTTGTAACTCAGTAAGCACTGAAATAGCAACTGTAACTCAACAAATGCTTAACATGTAAATCTTAAGATATTATTAGTGATTAACCTTACTTAACTTAGTTGCATACATATGAAATAAATAACATGAACACAAGTGACACCAAGATTTAACGTGGAAACTCAATTTGAAAAAAACCACCAATTGCTACTAGTTACTGATTTTTACTCTTCTAAAGTGAGCCCTATTAGGAGCCAACCTTGTTAAAGGTTACAAAAAATACTATTAGATGTGACCCTATTATAGGATTTAATCACCCTATTAGGAGTGGCCTTGTTAGAGGTCTTTAGACACTTCAATCTAGAAATGCCACCTTGTTAGAGAATTTACAAATTGTTGTTAAGCCAACTCCGTTAAGAGATTTAGATAACTGCTACAATGGTTAGAGAGAACAATGAGATGACTTGATTTCTAATGCAACTCAATTTTTGATTACAGATCTCAATTTTTTCTTATATGCTTGATCCTTTCTGATCAAATAAATCTTTACATCTCCACAAGGATATTATGCTTATCCTTCTAATTCACTTCCTCGAAGCATATTCAAATCTTCTATTTACTTGCACACATTCAATCCACAACTTGACCTTATACTTATACCATACACATTGTCAAGTCAACTTGAATATAATTTAGAATAATTAATACTCATCTCCTAAGTTGACTAAAACCAACAAACAAATCTATTGAACTCAATATGCCAAAATAAGAAAAGCCTTTATTAGCCAACCCTTCTCGATAGACACTAACTCATAAATAATTTTCCCATGTTAACCAAGTGAACTTGATTAACACTGCATATTTGCAAAGTTCCACTAGTTCTATTGCAACTTTTCCTTCATTAACTGAGTAAGTTCAGTACACTCAATCTTCTATGAACTTCTCTTTCTCACCCGAGTGAACTCGGTAGACATTGTCTTTTGAACTTGGAAAACTTTGGAATACTTGGTAGACATAGGAAACTATCTTCATCACCCGAGTGAGCTCAACATACACCGACTCACAAAGATATGAAATTTTGGGTAACATCAAAGACAATACATAATTAATGAATTGTATTCAACAGTCACATGATCAGCCATGACATTATTGGTCTTCAATTTGGAGAGACCGACATAGAAAGACTCAACAAACAATGATCTCCATTTTTGTAGTGGCATTGACAAACCATCTTTGAGGATGCTGGACAATACATATGTAACATCACACTTGAGTTTCTTCATGTCAAAGCATACCTTCCCATCCTACTTTGCATGTGCTTTCAAGAAGTTTTTTCCAAACCATTCACACCCTAAGTTTAGAGGATCATTTGTCTTCATGTCTTCTTTAATTCTAACCTTTAATTTCTCATTGTTTTTTATAGCTTGGAAATTACTAGAGTAATGAACCCAATATTTGTTGACCATTTTCATTAACTTGTGACATCTATTTTCAACAATTCTATTTTCCAAATCATCCAAATGATGACATCTCTTCATAACTATGTTTTCCAAATTCTATGCTTTATTGTGCCAAAAAATTTCCTCCATGCCATCCATATCTCTTTGTTTAGCATCATAGTCTATAATTTCTAAATTCAATCCTTTGTATTTCCTTTCTTACAATGTAATAGATTTTGGTTCCCATGCTTCCTTTTCAATCTCTGAATTTTGAAACAATGATTTGTAATTGTTCATTATTCTAAAAAACTCATCTACCTGAGTCTAGTTCTTGATTATAGTAGTCACATTCAATGATACCATGTGTCAGGTATGTTATGCTTAGTTTAGGGATTTTTGTTTGACATAATGCTTCATTACTATCCATTAGTGTTAGTCTTACATTTCTCTTATCCGATCCCTGCATTAATAAAGCTTTGTGTTATGGATCCTTCATTGATATGTTAACAAGATCTTTAGATTCATCAGCTGTAGAAAATTTCCCTCCATCTTTGTCTTTTTTATAACATTCATGCACTAATTTAGATTAAAAGTGGCAACGTTGGTAAACAAGAACACCATCTTCATTAACTATTTCCTTGGTTTTCTGTGGAGATATGTCCTCAAGTTCCTTTTGCACCTTATCATGTAACATTTCCTCTGTAAATTCAGCCTCCAATTTGTTTGAATTTTTGTTGAACTTCCTTAGTCTATATTGAACTAATAAAGATTTAAACTCATTGGAATAAATGAAATCATCATTATATATGAACTAATTATGTTCAAATTCTCTAATATCAGCTGATCGTACTATATACATGGGCTCCAAACTCACTTCTCTACTCACAATGTCCACTAAAATATATCCATGCTCACCACAACTATAATCTCTTTCTTCTATGTTCTCTTTCTTCACTAGTCATTCTTGCAACAAAGCATCAGGAACATTATTCAAAATCTCATCTTTCTCTTCTAATAATTTCAAAGCTCTACTAAAAGGATATGTGATACCACTTAGTAGGTCTATAGTAATCTTTCATTTTCTTAATTTCCACTTGAAATCTATCTGCACGATTCTATACATCTTCTTTCTACTAACAACTTCATCCCTTTCCAAGTCCCTAATTAGATTATCAATCACTACGACCCTATGTTCAATAGGACATAATTTATGAGAAGCCCTTGCTCTTGCTATATATTCCTCTAGATCTAATCATGTCCTTGACTCACCCTAACTTAGTCCATATATGCAAAGTTTCTCAGTAATATAGTCATTTTAGTCCATATTAACTAAGTTTCTCAATAATACAATCATAACTCTGTAATGTCTTGACCATGAAATACTCAAATTGCATTGTACCTGACAAGAATGATTGTTTTCTCTTTGAAGTCAAGTGATTTGTATTGGAGACTTCCATTTTCCACACAATTTCTAGATATGTGATTTGATCAGGTATTATGATGGGGAGGTTGTTAGGGCATCCTTCATAACTGTATACTCTAATTCTTGTAAAATTTTCATATGCATACTAGTCAATCCAACTGTGTTCTACTGGGATATGGTCAACAAACTATTTAGGCCTTAGGAACATTTTCATCTCTGGTGAGAGGGTATGATTCTACTCCCCCTTAGCAATTTCATAAATGGTTTCACAAAGTGCTTTTCAAAACATAAGTAGTCTAAAACTGAGCATGTCCAATCCCAAACCTTGAGCCATAACTGTACACTCTTCCTAAAACCCTGAACACCATACTCCTTAATAGGCAGTTCTTCCCATGCATTATTCTCTTGGTTGAAGAAGAGCAACATATACATCAAAAAAGAGTAATGCTTGAAATACAACTTGGACAAATATTTTTGCAATACAAGCATATCCTTGAATGTTGGTTGCAAGAATCATCAAAGCTATGTCCATTAATGGGGAGGCACATCAATTCCAAATACATGTCTAGCTATCATGTAAGTATACTGTAGGTGAGGGTCAAACATATTCATATCAAATGATGGACTGTTAGTACTCTCTAAAATGATCATGGCACCTCCAATCTTTGGGTGATGGATAGGCATCACAAAAACCTTGTAGAAGGTCTCCATATAGGAATACTCCTCTCTTAATTTAGGTATATTCAAAATTGTTTTGTGACCTGTCTCTAGTTGAAATTTTTTCTCAATTGCAATTTTCGTAATTCTAATTATTGCTTTACCAGACTGTGATTTTACTATCTTCATTTTTGGATCGTATCTCTTTATAATTTCCTGCAACAACTCAGTATTGAAAAATACATTTGGAATCATGAGTCTACCTAAATTTGTTTTTCATCCTTAAAAATTTGGGCATCTTTCCAATCTTCAGTTCTAATGAAACAAAAATAATTCATATCCCATCTTCAACATCTATCTTCAGCTCCCACCTCCCTCATCTTGACTCTTTTTGAATTTTGAGAAGATTGTGGTAACTGGTCTAGTAGGTCTTGTTTTAGATGCCTCCCCTCTGCTTTATGCCTCTCACATTTGTGTTATTTAATAGACTACAACATTCAAACAATATTTTTCTTCTTCTTCATTCACTTTTTAGATGGCGTAGGTTTCATTTCAAAAAAGTTCTCCAACTTAATCTGTGAAAAGAAAAGAAAAAATGGTCATGACCTGATTCAAATCTTAGTTATTCATTGTCAAAAAAACTTCATTCATATATTTTTATCAGTATCGAATAATATTCTTAAATCCTATTCGAAAAAACATAGGCGAGTTCATATGAAACCCTCAATTTTAATTATTTCTTAAATCTTGAGTGGAAGGCATAAATCACCTCAATGTTCTAGTTCAAAATCCCTTTCCACAACCTCTATAAGTAGTGACAACCCTAATTTGATCACACATTTACAAGATGATACAAAACCCTAGCTTGAGTTCTCTGTAGGTACACATTGCCTCACTATAGAAAACTATAGAAGATTACTTGTTATGGAACTTGATTTATAATTTTACTATTTGACAAACTTGTCAGTTGAAACTAAAGAGAAATGCATAAACTAAACTATGTTTTCATGTTTGTAATTAAAGCAACAAATCTATAATACATTTTCAATATATTTAATAACATTATGCAGTTACAGGTTCATCATTACAATTATGAAATCGCTCACATCAGAAGGTGTATACCATTATATGAAACATCAAATAAGCATTGATATCTCTCATTCAACAAACTATTTAACTGAGAATGAGAAGTTGTTGGCACAACCACATTGGAAACATCAATCAATTGAAATGTAGTCCCTTCATTCCACATGTCTCTTCGATCGTGTAATCATGGGAACCTTTATTTATTGTTAAATGAAGTGGCTAATGCATGAACATAAGGTTATGCATCTTTGCGGGCACAAACTATTTGACTTTCAATGAAGTCACGAACGGGTGAACAACATTGTTCTGCACCATTGCGACATATGACAAAATAATTTTAGTTGAACCTTCTAAAAATTTAATTTTAAATTAACCTACAAAGAATACATAAAATTATAGCTTCACACCTTTTCTACCTTCAATAGTTATAATTTAAATGATCATGCATACCAACAAAAAAATTAGTTTCACACCTTTGCGACCTTCCATAATTTACTACTATGGGAGCAAGCATACTAGCAAATGATATTATTTTGACCATAACAGTTTTGCACATTTATGGCCATTGACAATTTAACTTTCAATTATCCTTCCACACTAAAACATGTGAATGGAACCCTAGGTTGATACATGTAGGACTAGAAAATAGGTTAGAACCTAGCATGCTATGAGCAACCACAAAAACTCAATCAACATATGCTAAATCCTTCTAATACTACCATGAAAACCAATTAAAATAAAGGAATTAAAACATATGAAACTCCCTCTTCAATTTTAGTGATGAAGAGTGCTCCCCTTAAAACCATAAACTCATAATAGAAACAAAGAAACAACAACAAATGCGAGAACAAAATATAGACTTCTTATTTGCACCACAAATGTGAAATTACCAAATTCACAAGTGCAAATTATTAACCCACATGGGAACCTTCATTATAGTAATCTACAAGACTAAGCTATGAACTACCACCCAAAGTTGTCCTAGACAATGTTTGAGTCTTTCTTAAATAAGCAATTTTATGTTGCCTAGGAAGGTTCTAGACATTGAAACTTAATACCTAGGGCCAATAGATCCTAAGAATACATATAGAGTTGGCCACATACATCTCTGACAATTATTTTAGATATTTTAGGTAGCCCAACTTTGAAAGGCCATAAATCTTGAACCGTTGCTTCGATTGGTTATTATAACCACTTTTCAAAAATGGTAGTTCTTGATTTATAGGGCTCAAGATAGTGCAAGCGCATTTCCATCAAGTTTCGGACCTCATTCTGGAACTCTAAGACCTCCAATAGTGAGCCTGAAGATTTTTCTATAAATATTTCCACCGAAAATCCATAATGACTTCTCTGATACTTAAGCTAGAGAAATGAGGTTTTTATGGTAAGCTTATAACTCTAAAATGAACCTTCATGTAGAAAATGAGAACATTCCGAGATCATATGACAAACTTACTAAAAATAGCAAGTTTCCATTAATAGTAACCACCCTGTCTACTAGTCCTTATTAAAATTAAAAAGACTAAAAATAAAATATTTTTGGGTGATGCAAGATTGTTCTTACACCTAGGATGCTCCTGCATTAGACACCCAAGGTAATTTGAAAAGTGACTCTGTCACATCTCAGGTGTTTAGAGAAAAACCAAGATGGTGAACCTCCTTCCTTGTTAGCCATGATGAATCCTCTACTGGCCTCCCTTTCCATTTGACTAGGTATTCCTCATAGGTTTTGTTCCTTGTACTTTTTCCTACATGACTTTCCAGTATCTCCTCAATCTCCTTTGTAGCCAAACTAGCTATTGGAATACTCCACTGCACTTCTCCAATGTCATCTCCATCACCTCCTTCATAATACTCTACCAAATCTAAAATATTAAATACTGGTGAAATATTCAATTCAACAAGGAACTCCACTTCATAAGCATTTTCAGAATCATGCCTTTTCACTATCTTGCACAGTCCAAACTTCTTCATCTTCAACTTATTCTATGTACCCACTGAAAAATGCTCTTTTCTCAAATGAACCATGACTTTATCTCTAATCTAAAATTCTTTATACCTCCTTTTGACATATGCCTTAGTTTTATACTGTGTATTACTCTTTATGATGTGTTTCCTCACCTCCTCATGGATGTTCTTCAAATGTTCAAAAAATTCTTCTACATCAACACTACTTATCTCTCCTTTATCCAACTACCTCAATTTAGAAGCATTCATGGGACTGCTCCCATACACAATCTAGAATGGTGATTTTTCAGTACTCCTATTCACATAATTATTATATGAAAATTCTATCTATGGTAAAATCATATCCCATCCTTTTGGCTTGTCTCCAACCAAGAATCTTAGCAAGTTTCCCAAACTGTGATTCAAAACTTTTGTCTATCCATCAGTCTATGGATGATGTGATGAACCAAAATTCAACTCTATCTTCAATTTCTTCCACAATGTACACCAAAAATACCCAAAAAATTTGGTATCTCGATCTGAAACTATACTCTTTAGAAGACCATCTAGTCTCACCACTTCTCTGAAAAACAACTTTGCTACATGAACATCATTACTAGTCTTCTTGTAAGGAATAAAATGTACCACCTTTGAAAACTTGTCAACCACCACAAAAATAGAATCAAGACCATGCTGAGTCCTTGATAATCCAAGAACAAAATTTATGCTAACATCCTCTCATAGATTCTCTGGTATAAGTAATGGATGATACAACCATGCATTCTTCTTCACTCCTTTCACCATTTGACATACTCTGCAACTTTGTACAAACTTCTTCACATCTTGCTGCAACTGTGGCTAGTAATAATTCTTAGCAACCAAAGCAATGGTATTATCTCTACCAAAATGTCCAGTCAATCCTCCACTATGCTTCTCCTTGATGATATTCTCTCTTATTGAACTTCTTGGAATGTACAACTAGGTTCCTTTGAAAAACATACTATCCTAGACCATGAGATCCAACCACTTTGTCCTATCAAGTGTAATAGGTTTTGTACAAGCCTTCCATGCTTCACCAAAATCAGGATCATTTGGATACAAAGTAATGAGTTCCTTGAACCCAACCACCTCTATCTATATTTCTACTAGTAAAATTTGTCTTCTACTAAGAGCATCTGCAACTTTTTTAGACTTCCCACTCCTATTTTTCAAAATAAATGTATAACTCTACAAAAACTCAACCCACTTAGAATGCCTTTGGTTCAATTTTCTTTGACTATTTAAATATTGCAAAGCTTGATGATCAATATACAAAACAAACTCCTTAGGAAGAAGATAGTGTCTCCACTTCTTCAATTCTTCAACTATAACATAAAATTCATGATCATAAACAAAATATTTTATTTTGGCATCATTCAATTTCTCACTAAAGTAAGAAATAGGTCTACCTTCTTGGCTCACAACACCTCCTATTGCAGTACCACTAGCATCACAGTCTACTTGAAACACCTTGTTAAAATAAGGAAGTGCTAAAATAGGTTGCTCAATAACTTTCTATTTCAAAAAATTAAAACTCTTATCTACCCCTACAGTCCACTTAAATTCTTTTCTATCCCCTCTCATTGTTTCAGTTAAGGGTTCACAAATACTGCTAAAACCTCTTATGAACTTTCTATAAAAACTAGCTAGTCCATGAAAAAGATCTTACCTTTGTCGCACTTCTTGGAGTAGGCCATTCAAGGATAGCCTTCACTTTCTCTAGGTCTATTTTTAGACCTTCTAATGAGACTACAAATCCTAGGTACACCAACTCCTTCTTTACAAAACTACACTTCTTCAGATTTTTCAACAACTTTTCTTCCATCAACTTATCCAACACCTTGTGAGTATGCATCAAATGCTCCTCCAATGTCTTACTAAAGATCAATATATCATCTAGTTAAACAATGACAAAATTACCCAGAAACTCCTTCAATGCCTCATTCATGAGCCTCATGAAAGTGCTTGGTGCATTAGTTAGCCCAAAAGGCATGACTAACCACTCGTCCAATCCTTCTTTTGTCTTGAAATCAGTCTTCCACTGATCACCTTCTCTGATAAGAATCTGATGGTATCCACTCTTTAGATCCATCTTTGTGAAATACTGAGCTCCACTCAAATAGTCCATAATATCATCCATCATTGGCAATGGAAATCTATACTTGATTGTGATCTTGTTGATAGCATGAGAATCTGTACACATCCTCCTTTTTCCATTCTTCTTTGGTGCTAATACAACTAGTAAAACACATGGACTTAGATTCTCTCGAATCAACCCCTTCTGCAACAACTCATGAAATTGTCTATTCAACTCTTCACTTTCTGTTGGTGTCATTATGTGCACTATCTTATTTGAAAAACTGGCTACTGGAACCAAATCCATCTGGTGACTAATCTTCCTCACTAGGGGCAATCCATTAGGTACATTATCTAATCCAATATCAAAAAAATCTCCCAACATATCTGCAACTTCTGCAGGCACCTCCTCTACTTCTTCTTTACTATCTTTTGAAATTATAGAAAAACACATATGCTCATGCTTCATACTTTTGAGAAACTCTTTTCCATCAACAAAACATATTCTGGTAGCACTACATACCTTTTCTTCTCTCTCCTTCAATGGCTTCAACTTATGTTTCACTCCATCCTTGGTTAGAGTGTAGGTATTTTCTCACCCATCGTATACAACACGCTTGTTAAATTGCCATGACCTACCCAAAAACATATAACATATGTCCATAGGTATTATATCACAAAGTACCTCATCCTGGTAGCTTCTAATCTTGAACTTCACAGAGCATTGCTCATTTACCAAACCTTGTGGTTGTCTTGCACCCAAGCAATTCGGTATGGACACAAGTGTTTTTGTCTCTTTAGCTTCAACTTGGTGACCATTATTTTTGACACCAGATTGTTAGTACTTCCACCATGAATGATCACATCACAACACTTATCTTCACATTTTTACCTTGTATGAAACAAGATCCTTCTTTGATCAGGTTCATTCTCACCACTTAGCATGACTCTTCTATTAACTAGGACTTCTCCTCTTTCAACATCTTGAGAATGTGAGAATCTAGCATCTTCATCAACATGCATAACTCTATTCTATCCTTCTATTCTTTGATATGTCCTTCCTTGGCAGTGAGAACATTCAAATGCTCTATGCCCTTCTTCTTTGTAGTGAAAAAATTTCCTACAGAAGCCTCCTCATCCAGATCTTTGTCCTTTGCCTCTTTCTCTCTGATCTCTATTGTTCTGATAATGGAAATGATTGGAATTTTTTCTCCTTTGTTTCTAACTACTACTTCCAGCCTCATCCTTGTTCTTCTAATCATCATTATGGCCTCCATAAGATCATCCACCACATCTTCCACCTTGGACTCTTCTGCTATTCTTTTTGTCAAACTTCTTGTTCAATTTTCATTCAACTCTTAGGGAAAATTGGTACACCTCCTCAATATTGTTCATTTGAACTAGACTCGGCTCTCCTAATTGCTTGGCCTTAACCCATAAAGATAATGAGCCACTTTCTCATTATCATCTTTTACATGACTGGTTCTAATGAGAATTTGGTAGAAATCTCCAGTATACTCTTGAACAGATTTTCTCGCTTGCTTTAGCCCTTACATCTTCTTCAACAGATCAAGCTCATAATCCACAAGAATGAATTGTTGCTTCAGTTTAGCTACCATCCATTCCCATTTGGTGAGTTTTTTTCTTTCCCTTTCTATTTCACTCCAACTAAACCTCTTGCCACCATGTCTTTGCATGTCCCTTCAATTTTTCCTTCACAAAATTGACCCTATCAGGATCCTCAATATCTTCATACTCAAGGACTCTTCTAGTTCATTGATCCAATCAATCAGCTCCTTTGGGTTAAGATTTCCTAAAAGTATGGGAACCTCAAACTTAGGTCTTTTCAAATCTTGGAGATGGCCCTAAAAAGACTCTCTTCCTCTAGGTTTAGACTTGCCTCTACTTTGGCATTTTCTTCTACTTCATCCTCATCCTCTCTTTCATCTCTTATAGGAAAATTTATTCCTCTACACATTTTTTCTTCCAATGCTTGCATTTGCCTTTGGAGGGCTAAGAAACCCTCAAGTGTAACACCTACAACTCTTCCACCATGCTCTCTTCATGGAGGCATTTGTGTGCTTCTGTTGGAACCCTAGTAAAAAATACCTCACAATCGACAATCTATCTACATGCTAAGCCCAAACCATGGTCCTAGTGCGAACTACCTTATAGTCAATGATCTATCCACACACTCAAGAACTCTAGCTCTGATACCACTTGATGAAGGGTGCTTCCCTTAAAACCATAAAATCATAATAGAAACAAAGAAACAACAAAAAATGCGAGAATAAAATATGGACTTCTTATTTGTGCCACAAATGCAGAATTATAGAATTCACAAGTACAAATTGCTAACCCGCATGGGCACCTTCATTACAGTAATCTGCAAGACTAAGCTGCGAACTACCACCCAGAGTTATCTTAGATAATGTTTGGGCCTTTCTTAAATAGGCAATTGTATGCTACTCAGGAAGGTTCTAGACATTGAAACTTAGTACCTAGGGTTGAGAAACCCTAACAATACATATAGAGTTAGCCAAATACATCTTTGTTAATTATTTTAGATATTTGAGGTAGCCCAACTTTGAAAGGCCATTACTCATGAACTATTGCTCTGATTGACTATTATAACCACTTTTTGGAAATGCTAGCTCCTGATCTATAGGCTTAGAATAGCGCAAGCACCCTTTCATCAAGTGTTTCGACCTCATTCGGGCACTCTAAGGCCTCTAATGGTGACCTTGAAGATTTTTTTGCAAAATTTTCCACCAAAAATTTGCAATAACTTCTTTGATACTTAAGTTAGAGCAATGAAATTTTTATGGTAGGCTTATAACTCTAAAATAAACCTTCATGTAGAAAATGAGAACATTTTGAGCTCGTATGAAAAACTTACTAAAAATAGCAAGTTCCCATAAATAGTAACAACCTTGTCTACTAGTCCTTATTAAAATTGAAAAGACTGAAAATAAAATATTTTTGGGTGATTCAAGATTGCTCTTACCCCCAGGATGCTCCTACATAATGTAGTTTCCATGTCCTTCTTTCTTCTCCATTATGATGTAGCTCCAATTGCCTATAGTATACATTATTGAAAGAAAATGACAATGTTATGATTATGCTATTGGGAATACTATAAGCATGGTTTCAAGCCTAGTGGATTCTAAAGATGCTCTAAGGATAGGGGTTGAAGATTGAAAATGAGTGCAAGATGGCTCAATTTATAGCCAAAGTACAAGAGGTGAGACTTGAATGAGAGGATGGATACTTGTCACTACAAATGTGAAACTTGGCATGCTATTCCTTAGGATATCTATGAAAAATATGATACAATAGGCCAAATGTAGGATTCTATGATGCATCAAAGTCAACATGGATAAAAGTGGAGGAGAATCCATGATGTGCATATGACACCTCAAAGCCATGTGCACATAAGAACCTATGATGAAGGTGGCTTATTATAGTCATGTGTAAGGAATAATATATATCCAATATGAGACACATTAGCCAAGTATAGAAGGAGGATCTATGACATGCCATGTATGTTGGTACCCAAATTAGTAGATTAGGTTTCCTATGGAATGATGATCCAATTATGGAAATACTAATAGTAATTTTCCAATTTATAGGTTCCACTCCAAATGAATACGAACCTTTGTAATTTTGGCTCTGTAGAACCAAGGCCGGTAGGCCTATACCTCACAAACTAGAGGCTTTTTAGAGCATATAATTTGTGAGACTTGAGAGTTTTAGTAATTTAATTAAAAAGTTGATAAATATTTGTTGATGTGATATATGAATGTATGATGGATCGATGATCTTCATCACTTAGATATGTGTCCTTTTTGCAATCAACATGAAAACTCAAAACAATAATCAAAGACTAGTGCCTTAACCAATGGAATCTTTATAATTATTCCATCAATCATTCAAAAATTTTAAAGTAACCCTTAGAGACAAACAATAAATCCCTTCAAGATAAATTGCTATCACTTAAATGAAGTATAAATTGTTAAATACTAAAGTAGATTCCAATATTAAGTCCGATTGAATTTAACTCTCTTGAAGAGCCCAATAAGACAAAAATAAATATTGAGCAATCAATACAAAATTAATGTTTAGCAAATGTTGAAATAACTTGCAATATTCAATCAATTGAATAGTTAATTAAAGAAAATGTAAAATTTGATATGAGGAAACAAAATGTATGAGATAGAAATGATATCACCAAAAGATTAATCAAGCACATGAAACCCTTGTATTGAATTTGAAATATTTCACCACAAATGCATGTGTTGTTGGTGCATACAGATAACATAGTTTGAAGTATACCAAAAGGATTGACTCACTATATAATATATGGTAATGATTTATCTCCAAATTTGATCCTTATAATTATAGACGACAAATTTGTTAAAAAATAAAAAGTTTTGACCCATTGCTTACAAAATTGATCTTAACCAGCCAACTAATAACAAAATTTTATATGCCAAATAATCAAAACAAGTTTACAAGGTAAAATAGATTCATTGGGATGAATCTGATGTTGATTTTTCAATAAAAATCATCGCATTGTTTAATGTGCTCCTGATACTCATCATCCACAAGCAATTGTGCATCAACGATCATCTCAAAAAACTTGATCTCCATCTTAATCATCCATTCAATCTACTCACTGGTCCTTGTCATCTCCAAATCATCATTCCTTGCTACTCCCAGGGCTTATTCTTGCATTGCATGGAAAATCCCCATCCATATCTCTCGATCAATATTTTGTCCATCTGCATTATGCTAAGATGAAACTCCATGCTATGTTAACAAATCTTCAAATAACTTAAAAGTATATTTAAATTCCTAGGTGTACACATTATGATTTTGGATCAATTTATTTTCCTCTTGAATATATTCATCCTCTGCAATTGCATTCTTCTCCTTAATAATCTTTCTATATATATCATTATATTGGATAGCCAAAGGCTTGTATGCATTGTACAGATCCAAAACTTTCCCTATCTTGGTCAACAACATTTTGAAATGATGTTTCAATATAGAGATAGGTATTTCCCTTATTATCAAAGATACATCCTTCAACCTTTTATTTTCTTCTTACATTCTCTTCAACTCAATTTTCAAGGCATCATCAAGCAATTGAATCATAGGTCAAGTCTATGGCCTTCCCATTTTCACCAAGCTCTCATACAGTGCTCTCCAATTATCTCATTCAAATGTCACCCGTTTCATTTGTGCTTGATTAAACATGGCCATATCCACTTGCATAATTGTTGATTTATTAGGGTCTGTTACTCCCACTTTCAATGTCATCAAGTGTCCAAAAGCTTGATCAATATCAATAATTTGTGGCCTCTTGTGTAGAGGATAGAGATCCCATAGCACATAGACCTCTCATCTTCCACAAATATGGAACTAATAATTACATCCTTCACACATTGCACATCTAGTTTCATATTTTTTTTTCCATATTTGACTAAGCTATAAAATATATAGGAAGCACTTAGATCCCATCTAGGTAAAACCATGATTCCAACTTCAATGGAAAACTGTCTCCCTCTTGTTGGAGTCATATTCTCCACTTCTTTCTTGATATCCTTTTTTAGGTTAGCCATCAACTCCTTTTCATTTTTTGGAGTGATATGTTGAACATTTTATCTCAATATCTTGCCTCTATAATTGTATAGAACAAAAATAAATCTTTTTGATCTAACAAAATCATCATCACTCACAAACCTACTAGACTCAAGGATTCTTTCATCCTTCTCAGCATCTACTCTGTGAAGCACCCAGACATCATATTCTAATACTTGAATTTTTGGCCTGTCTAGAGTTCTAGTCACTAGAACAGGGCAATCTAGCAGATTTTCTATGTCACTTCTGAATTAGTCTAATTCTTGTTGTCTCTTTTCTTCTAGCTCTCTATTATACTCTTGCAGCTTTTTCTAAATCTCTAGCCATTCCATATTCTTAAATTTTTCTTCATCTTCAATGTTATGATGGATATAGTCACCCAATTTCTATGCCTTTCTACAAGTATGGCTATAACCTTTAGGTTCATAATGAGTCCATGGATCCATAATGTACATGTAATATTCATTTTGCAAATTTTCTCCAATTTTATCATATGATTTGGTTGAACAAATTGTAAAATAACCAAAAGATAAAGTGGCAGGGAGAAAAGTTTGTTTCCTTTGTTTCCCTCCAAAATGTTGCTTGCTAGATTCTAACATTTTTCTTACAATATCCAAATAAGAAATCCTATTAGGTACTAAGACTAGCAATCTATATGGCATACCCTCAAATCCAATAACTTTAAAACATGTAAAATAATCATATGAATAATAATCACCCCAATTGTGCTTTATCTTCTCCCCTAATCCATTATCCATAGGTCTTAAAAATATCTTAATGTTAGGGCTTATGGAAGGGAAAGCTTGATACCTAAACAAAGTGTATGGGAGTTGGACAAAATAATCCTCAAAAGTAAGGTAACAAGATGCATTGTATCTAAAATGAATGTTATCATTCAAAAGTAAGGTAACAATGCATCTTAACAAAACACATTAACAAAACAAGAATGAATGTTATCATTAACATACTTAGCATAGTCATAGGTCCTAGGCTCTAGCATTTGAACATCAAACGCCAATACCATGGGTCCAATCTCCATCAGGTTTGGAACTCCTATTCCTCCCACTTCCCACACGATTGATATGTCATATCAAGATATGTCTTGAACATATTAATGTTAAATGGTGGTCCCTCTACTATAGTCAATGGTTCCCTGATAGTCTAATGTAGTATAGCTTGCATTGCATATAGGATATATCTAACCTTTTGTACTCATTCTTCAACTTAATGAATGCCAACTTCTTTGTGAGCTCGTTTGTCAATTTGAAGACCTCATTCAAGGAATCAATTGAAATTTCCATGAATTTGTTCGCTGCATTGTCATAGATACACCTATCACCAACATTATACTTACTAATGATAACTTTCAACAACTCAACATTCACAAATACATTGGACATAATCAGTTTTCCCAAATTCATCTCCCATGGATGACAAATAGGCACTTTGTGATTGCTTCTGACATATAAGTATACGAAAAGATCATAACCTCTCGCCCTCATCTAGACACTTTAGTATATTTATCTTCCAATTTGTCAGGAGAAACAAATTTACTCCTTCTAGATTTAGGCTTGGAAAAATCCATTTATTTGATCAAGTCCTCATTCAATTTTCTATAAGGAACTTCATCTTCTATTCTCTATTTCTTCTCAGTTTTCCCCTTCTTCACTTTCTCTACCTTTCTCTTTGGTGCTGAGCTAGAACCTTCCATACTTCTTTGAAAGTCCTTTTTGAACCAAAATTTGCTGCAAATTCGATGCACTAACAGAAAACTTTACAACTTCTATGAAATTCTTTGATTTTGGAATGCAAAATGATTACCCTTTTGGTACAATGTGCCTTATATGTGTGTGCATTTATTTCCCTGCATGAATCAATGTCATAAAGGTTTTGATCATTGCAATACAACACAAATTGTTAGCGGTCATTTCTTGCCATTACTTCCCTACCTCATCAAATATGTTCAAATATTTGATCACTACAACCCCTAAAAAAATACCTATGCATCTTTGATCACTATGTCTCAACTCCTAAATAGTGATTTATTTTACTTTTCACACTTATCACTATAGCAATAGTGATAACCTTATCACTCATTTCTATATAATAAATTCCTCTTTTGTGACCTCCAATAGATGTTTTCGCTATGGAGTATAGTGATCATAAGTTTCAGTCATGGTCATGAGATTTCATCTTATCGCTATAATACACAGTGATACATAAATTACCATCACTTATCACTATGTTCATTTTTCTCCAAATACAGTATGCGATCAATTCCTATCTATCACTATAACATATTTTGATCAATAAACTTATTACTAATCATTGTAGCATAAAAATCCTTTCTTTGATCATTGAAAGCATTTATTGCCATATCATATAGTGATAAAACCTAATTTATCACTAATTGCCAAAACCAAAACCTTATCTCTATCTCTGAAGGTTATAGTGATATCTCACCCGATTTTGAAGATGACCCTACTGATACCACCACAATATACACTAATACTTGGTACTTCATCACTATAGCTATAGTGATATATGAAAAATCCATACATCTTATAGAGTTTCAAGAAAATCAGAACCAAGATCCATAAATAGGGATTTCCATGTGATGAGTAAGCCCTGAGAATGCATTCTAAGATAGACACCTTTGATTTAGATAAAAAGTCATGATTTTCTACAAATAAAAAGTAATGCAGTAATTAATTCTTTTATTTGATCACAACCATATAATCAAACTAGGTTAAGAAGAATATCCTTGACATGATAAATAATTAGCAACATGGAAATAAGTTAATCAGATCAACTATAATCAAAGCAATAATAGGTGGAAAATATTTATAAAATATTGAGTTCCACCAATTTCCATGTGTTAAGACTAGGTGGAATATTTGAATTAAAAAATTATAATTTCAAACAAATGGAAATTGGTAAAATTGGAAATTAGATGTGGAAAATAGGACTTAGGAAATTGAAAATTCCCATTATTTGCAAAGATGAATCAATCAATTAATAAATATTAATTAATGGATAATGTTGGTTAATAGGAAGAATAATTAGTAATGCAAGATGACGATGATCTAATATGATATAGGAACAAATTATGGGTCATCTAATGCTATAGGGTAAATTAGTAAGTGATTGACCAATTTGATGAAATAAATGTGAGACTATCCTTTGATGAAATGCGATGATTATGTAGGTCGACTAGGAGGATGGTGGGTAGATCAAAGCCACAATCAAATTGATTGAGTGATTAGGATTGATAGCATGCCAAGGAAACATGACATGGATTAAGTAATTGTGACATTTAACAAACATTATAAATGCCACATGATCAGAATTGGTTGATAAGATTGATCATAATAACATCGATGAACTTAGTCAATGTTATTAAATTGGTTGGATAATACCATGATCTGATACAACGATACTCAACAATGTCAATGATCAAATGATGAAAATGATAGATTTAACCTAGTGCTAAGTGATATGATAGTGCTAAGGTTAGATTTGATAGGTTTGATAGATTTCCAAGGCACCGAGGGACACAACAATGCCTAGGGTCAGACATATGATGATAGATATGAGATATTTGACATGTTCTGGGTTGATTTGGGAGGATTGTGATGATGTTGAAATGGTTTTGGGTCGATTATATGAGATTTTGATGATGTTGAAATAGGTTAGAGTTGATTCCAAAAAATTTAGATAAAATGGGAATCGATTCTAAAATGATCTACAATTGATTTGAAAGGGAATACCAATGATGAAGAATATTGTAGTGATATGCTCGAATGATAATTAAGTTGGCCAAAATATCAAAATTAGTGAAATGAGAAAATGGGATGTGTTAGTATGAAAATGTGATTAAACCATAAACACAAACCATTTTTAAGCGTCAACATTTTTCCCCTCTTTGATACAATGTGATTCAGAGTGTTGTGTCAAAGAATACTAATGAAAAATCCACAAAAGCATTGCCCCATTAGGGATGATATATATGGGTACCCCTTGAGAAATTGATCAAAAAATGCATATGATAGGTCAATTTTTCGACAATGAGAAGACAAAGCCGTAATAAATGTAAAAGCAAAAATCAGAGCTCAAATACAAAATTTATAATGTTCAAAGTTCATAAAGCAGCACAACCAACATAGAAAATGCCTTTTGCATGTCCATCTAGGAAACAACAAGGCTATAAAAGGGATTAGAGATGGGTTTGGAGATCATTTTCACCCTCTCATTTGGAAAAAAAAGCTCTGGATCAAGGAAGATGGACAGGCTACCCAAGGAGCAACATTGTAGAGAATGAGTGTGTACTTACCAATAATAGGAGATGTAGGACCAGTGATGAGTACATCGAGGCCCCTCTATGTCTTTTATGTTTTTCATGCATTTTTGGGTTAGGTAGGGGTCAAACGATACCCCATTAGGGTCCTAGGGGTAGTTTAGGGAATCCAACTACCCTAAGTGCACTCAAAATGCACCCAAGTGTACACTGAGAACACTTGGCATGACCAAGTGTACATTGAGCCAACTACCCCAACTGTGCTCCAAGATGCTCCAGGGCCCTAAAAAATAGTAAAAATGGGCTCAAAATAGCTTGAAACTTTGCACATATGTCCAAAACCCTAGGATGAGGTTAGAACACAAGTCAACTAGTCAAAACATGGTCAATTATGGTCAAACTTTGTCAAACCTAAGTAAGATGTGATAGAAAGTTGACAGATTACATATGATTATGCAGGAAGACCTGCCCCTATTATGGATGAGGGGCCACATGACTTAGATCTTGGTTGTGTATCAACAAATGACCACTGGCAAATGGGAGATCTTGGTAGGGCTTCAGCTTTACCACACTATGTTCATGCATGAGATTAGAGATAACAAGGGGTTGCTGACAACTCTAATAGAGAGGTGGCATTCAGAGACCAGTTCCTTCCATCTACCCACTAGAGATGCCACCATGACCTTGGAGAAAGTATGGTGCATCCTCTGGATTCTAATCCATGGGGAGTTAGTATTATATGATCCCATGACAAGGCAAGCTACACTTCATCAAATGTTTGGTTGCAAATATGTAGAGCTAGGTATTAGGGATTAATAGATAGAATAGGAGATAGTTTTGGCACAACATGAGCATCTGATTAATGTGATATGCTAGGTTGTGGGTGGTTCCCTATTGGATGGGGTAGAGTTTTGGAGAGGATGTGATGGATGGGGCAAAATTTTGGAGAGGATGGTGATGGACAAGACTATGTTTGTATGGGATCCCTGCATGCTCAGGATGTTGTACTATTATCTGCACCAGGTTGTATATGAGGTACATTGCTATAGATTTGAGCATATGAGAACATTTCTATAATTAGACCTCTTGTGGAGAGGGAGGTGGTCAAGGATATGTCTTACACATACAACTATAGAGGGCTATTGGCATGAGGACCACTAGGATACACCTGATTCTTCCAGCATCAATTGGATACTATGACAATTTATCTAGAGACAATCCAAAGATTGATTAGGGTGAGATGCCAATGAGATTCACCTTTTTTTATTGTAGACATGAGTGCTATTTGATTGGTCATAAAATGATTGGACACCTAGTGATAGAGAGGTACTTGCCAGAGTGAGTATGTTGATAGTTTGGTGAGAGGCAGATGTGTCTATAAGGATTTCTCTACTATTTTCTTGATCTAGAGTATAGGGTAGAGAGTAGGGGGTCCCCATGAGGACACAGATGGTAAATGCGTAGTTAGAGGAGCTACAACCTAGGCTATAGGGAGTAGCGACATATGTGATAAACATGGGTATGAAAACAACATATGAAATATGGTTTTCTTAACATCAACTGAGGCCATTAATAGATCTAATAGTTCCAATACCACATTAAAGACCATATGAAGAGTAGGGTGGAGAGGAGGAGGATGAGGAGGGTGAGGAGGGTGATGGTGAGGAGATAGATGAGGAGGTAATGGATGACAAGTACGGGGAGGATAATGAGGAGAGAGGAGGGGATGATAGGAGGGGAGGTGATTAGGAGGGGCAGTATGATGAGGGAGATGATGATGAGGAGGGTGGAGCTAGTGGGGGTGGGGATGGTGATAGGTGAGAGGATGATAGAGGGGATTTAGATGGAGGGGAGGACAGAGGTGTGGATGCTATAATGATGGACATAAAGGATGATCTAGAAGATGAAATAAAGGGTATGCTAGTACCAATACTGATAGGGCCTAGCCAACAAGAGGTACAAATGATGGAGGTGATTAGAGGGCTTTAGATTTAGTTAGAGGAGCCCCAGTAAATGATTGACCATGTTAAGATAGAGAGGGATGCAACAATAGTCGTGCGGGACCAGGTTAGGATAGAGAGTGATGGAACAACATGAAGGGCAGAGAGTAGTCCAAGAGTCTTGAGACTTTGTTAGTAACTTCATGGATGCATTTTTTGAGAGTTATTGAGGATGATGGCTGAGGTGTATGTAGAGACACAATATTGGAGGGGATATTACAAGATGATAGTGCCACCAAAGTAGAGGGTAGAGAGCTACTAGGTGTTAAGATCCCATTCTTAATGGTCATAGAGGACACATAGTAGTGGAGGTGTGTTGGATTTGATGAGGCCACCATGAATAGGTGAGGGGCCATCATTGAGGCTAGACATAGGCTATGAGGCCAGGGATAGTACAAATTGACATGGACACACTCTTGTGTAGAGGGGCTTCTTTTGTTTTTTGTTATGCTCTTTCATGGTTCAGGTCTACGGGCAATTAGTATTGATGCAAACCATGATCATGTACTCTAGTACTTTTTGAGACATTTATGAGATGTACCTATGTTATGATGACTATATTAGATGGATTATGCACATGTTTATATGCTTTATAAGGATACCTTTATGCTTTTCTATATGGACTTTATATGATGACATCATGCGTTGGTTTATCACATATTATGCTTTGTGTTTGCGACATGCTTTTCTCTTTAAATGAATGTATATGGAATCCAAAATGATGTGGATATATATATGCATTTCTTTGGGTTTTTTGGATGTTTGACATATGCAAGAATGTAGGATGAACATTGCTTTTTGATGTATTAGAGTACATAACCATGGTGGTGGTGGACAAGATGGACATTAGAAGATTGAGGAGACAAGATGAGGACTAGTTAGTAGGAGGTGAGGACTTTTTGCTTTCATAAAGTGCACTATATGTCAAAGGAGCTTTATTTTGATATGCAAAATTAAATGCAACACATCGTGACCATAGAGGGCCAGAGCACAAATGCAAGCCTTTTTCATAAACAAGCACAATGTAGACAGAGAATGACATTATCCATTCTAAGGCATAAATGCATGCCACAAACTATCAAAGGGATATTCAACAAAGAGAAAACAAAAGACGACCATGAACCATCCCAACTACTCTCATAAATCAATTCATATTATCGAGTGGTGTAGAAATATGATCAAAGAAAAACAAAGCAAAAATAAATCACTCACTAAACAACATGAGCCAACAACTATTCTTGTCCATTTTTACTTGCCTTTTTAGTGTTTTAACCTCTTCAAAGAGTGTTTAACAGGTTGACTATGTGGTAGGTTTGATTGTAGGTTTATTTGATAGGATCATAGTGACAAGTTGGATTGATTGTTGGTTCACATTACTGAAATGGTAGGTTAAGGTGTGATTGTCATTGAAGTGTTGTGCTTTGAATTTTAGTTTGAAAAAGTAAAAATATTTAAGCAAAGGGGGTGATTATCCATATTTATTATTTACAAGGTTTATTAAAATTTTTGGTGGGTTTTGTAATTTTTTGCACTTTTGAGGATACTTGATGTTTTGGTGGTGCTCATTCTTCAAGACATTTTACATTTTTAAGGGATTTTTCTAGGATGTTATGTATTTTTAGTGATTTTTTCATAACATTATGTAATTTTTAGTGATTTTTATGGAACATTTTATTATTTTTATGGATTTTTTCAAGACTTTTTATTGTTTTTATAGACTTTTTCAGGACATTTTATGATTTTTATGCATTTGTTTAGGACATTTTATGATTTTTATGGATTTGTTCAAGACATTTTATGATTTTTAGGATTTTTCCAGGACATTTTATGATTTTTATGATTTTTTGAAGATTGTATCTGAATTTTTAGGAGTTTTTTCAAGATCATAAAGGATTCACAAGTGTTAGCTCCAATCTGATATGCAATAAGTATAGTGGATAACATATGCTTAGGGACATGCCCCTAGTTCATTTTCAAACTTATGCACTATGCAGATAATATAGTCAGACAAGGCACAAAGTATGTATAAAGGCCAAAGACTAAGTATGTATAGACTAGTGATGCTTGGATAAGATAACAATGGATATTAACCAATTTTTGGGCCATGGCCGAAGACCAAGGATGTCTTGTGGTATGAAAGATGTGATAAGGAAATGACAAGGGCGAAAAACTAGATGGAATATCAATAGATGGAGGAGTAACAACTAATTAGACATGGCACATGTTTGCTAGGTTCTCACCATGGTACTTGCCCAAAGCATTTATTTGCCAGGTTTTCACTTTTGGACAAAAACATTCTCTTGACTCAAATTTTTGTGCCAAGATGCCTATTTGCCTAGTTTTTATCAAGGCATCCATTTTTTCATGACTTTTTTCTTCTTCCTTTTTCGGACTTTTTTTTTCCATTTTCTTGTTATTTTCATAGGACTTTTCACCATTTTTTGAGGACTTTTAGAAAAAAAATCAAGTATATTACTTGCAGAAATGCATGTTGTTGATGGATATAGGTAGTGGTTTACCTTATAAAGTTACAAGATGATATACTTTAGAACTAAATGTTATAGTAACTACATAGGTTCCTTCCCAATTGGGTTCAAATTTGCCCAATTTCTCTATATGTTGTTGAGTCTTATAGTTCATTTTCAGGACTAGATCACTGACCTCAAAATGATGATCTCAAACTTTCTTGTTATAGCTCTTTTTGAGTTAGTTTTGATAATCTTGCAAATTTGTCAAAGGGTCTTGCCTCTTTTCATCTAGCATTTCAAGTTCATGTCATCTAAATACTCTTTAGTTTTCATCATCGATAATTTCTTGTAGGGATACTCTCAATGATGGAATTTCAATTTCAATAGGAAGTATGGTGTTGCACCAGTGGGAACATGCACACTTATTCTATAGGCCCAAAGAGTTAGATTTATTTGCAAGTGCCAGTCTCTACCAGATTCATTAACAATACTTTGAAGGATCTTGATAATGGTCTTATTAGAAGCTTTTTCTTGGCCATTTCCCTATGGATGGTACAAGCTAGAATATCCATGGTAGATATTGTACTTCTCACAAAGCTTATCAACATCCTTAATTGGAAAGGAACTATCATGATAAGAAATAATAACCTAGGGGACTCCATAGAAACATATGATATAGTTCAATATGAACCTCAAAATTTGATTTCCAATAGTGAAAGTCAGAGGGATGACTTCAACCCACTTGGTAAAGTATTTAGTTGTCATGATAATGAACTTATGGCCATCAGAGGAAGGAGGAGAAATAGCTTCGATGAGATCAAATTCCCATTGTGAGAAGGGCCATGGAGAGATAACTAGTTGTATCTCTTGTGTTAGTGCACAAATCAAATTATTGTGTATTTGGCACTTATGACATATTTTGAAAAAATTATGTGTCTTGTTACATGGTGGGCCAATAATATCTAGCTCTTACTAGTTTCTTTGCTAGACTCAAACCATTGAAATGGTCTCCACATATACCTTCATGTACCTCATGTAAGGAAATTTCAACTTCTTGTGAGTCAAGGCATCTAAGAAGCATTTGCTAAAAAGATATCTTATAGAGGGTGTCACCGATGATGACATATCTAGCGGTTTGGTAGATAAAGGATTGACATTCATTCTTGGATAAGTTAGGGGGTAAGATTTGGGCATGTAGATACTCATGAATGTCTTCATACTAGGGGGAATTGGGACCAACAAGTTCACACACAAGCTCATATTGAGAGACCTCAAATACTGGAATTAAAAGTTGTTCTACAAGGAACTCACAACGTTTGATATTTTGACGCATATCAATCATAGAAGTGATAATGACCATAACATCAGCTTGTTTGTCATGTATTCTTGGGAGTTGATGAAAAGAGATAGTGACAAATTTAGATTTGAGAAAATATGCCATTTGTTTGCAAGGAATTAACTTGTCTTCTTTAGTTTCATAGTCATCATTGACTTGTGAGATGACTAATTGAGAATCTCCATAGACTTGTAAATGTTACATGTTCCATTGGATAGCTACTTTCAATATTTTTATCATTGCCTCATATTCTTCTATGTTATTTGTACAACTAAATGTTATTCAATATGACTTAGGGA
Source organism: Cupressus sempervirens (assembly GCA_028749045.1). Lineage (NCBI taxonomy): Eukaryota > Viridiplantae > Streptophyta > Pinopsida > Cupressales > Cupressaceae > Cupressus > Cupressus sempervirens. The sequence goes on along the minus strand of CM053786.1, from coordinate 765,223,294 downwards.
TTATATCTCCTTGGGGTGTGACAAACATGATGTTATCTCTTGAACCATTCCTTGCATGTGAGCCATCAAAGTAAAGCTTCCATTCATTAGCTATATCCATGTTAAATTTGGCTTCATCTATAAAATCTATCAACATGGGATGACCATCTTCCATAGGTGCTTCTACTAACTGATCAACTATCACTTGCCCTTTGATTTCTTTTTTATCCACATATTCTATGTTGAATTCTCTAAGGGTCACAACCCATTTGGCTAAGCACCCTGTGAGAGCATCTTTAATAAGGAGATATTTTAATGGGTCTATCTTAGAGACAAGCATGGTTTTTGGATGTAGCATGTTAAGTCTTAGCTTTTGGGCTGCAAAGATGATAAAAAGGCATGCTCATTCAATGAGTGAATAGTTTAGTTCATATCACACAAGTGTTATGTTGATGTAATAAATGGATCACTCTCTCCCTTGTTCACTAGTTTGAGCTAATAAAGCTCCTAGTGTTGTTTCTATAGCAGAGATGTACAAAATAAATGGTTTTCCTGGAATAGGAGCCATTCAAATTGGTGGAATCAAAAGATAGTCTTTGAGATGTTGAAAAGACTCATTACACTAGTTGTTCCATTGAAAGGATACTCCCTTGTGTAATAGATGTTGAAATGAGTGACATTTATCTACTAGTTGTTTAATGAATCTATGGATAGACTATAATCTCCCTTTTAGATTTCTTAATATTCTCAGATTTTTTGGAGGGAGCATATCAAATATTGCTTTCACTTTTATAGGTTCAACCTAGATGCCTCATTGAGAAAAAGTATACCCGCGGACCTTTCCTAAGACAAATCTGAATACACACTTTTTGGATTCAAGTGAAGCTTATATCTTTCCATTATGTTGAATATTTTGTCTAGGATGCCCAAGTGATCACTTCTTCGACTAGATTTTCAAAGTAGGTCATCTACATAGTCTTCCATTAGGATGTGCATGCAATCATGGAAGATAGTAGTCATTTCTCTCTGATATGTTGCCCCAACATTTTTAAGGCCGAAAGGCATGACATTCTAGAAATATGTTCCCTAAGGGCATGCGAAAGATGTTTTGTGCTAATCTTTAGGAGCTATTTTGATCTGATTGTATCTAGAGAAGCCAACCATCAATGATAACATCTCATATCCAAAAATAATTTATACGATGATGTCTATATTGGGTAGTGGGAATTCATCTTTGGGACATGCCTTGTTGAGATAATGGAAGTATGTGCAAATTTGAATGCCCCCAAAGTGCTTCATTATAAGTAATGGATTAGATATCCACTCTATGTAGTCAATAGGTCTTATGAAGCTCACATCCAATAGTTTCTTCAATTTCTCTTTGACAAGGAGAGCTACTTGGGGATGCATCTTTCTCAACTTTTTCTTTATTTGTTTCACTCTTGATTCAATGGCAAGTGATGAAGGACTAGTTTAGGATCTAACCCTAGCATGTCTACATAAGACCAGGTGAATTTGATATGTCTTTCTAGAAAGAATCTGACAAACTCATCATTTTCTTCTTTTGATAATGAGGTTGCAAAATGTATGATCTTAGGTTTGTTAGGCATTCCTAGATTTATCTCTTTAGTCATTTCCACAAGAAATGATGATCTTTCCTTTAGCAGGGGTAAGTCTAATCTTCCAACCTCAGGTGCCTTAGGGAGGTTTTCACCCTTGGATACACCGTTTGTTTTTACTTTTTCACGATCTAATGATGCCTTTCTATTTTCAACAATAGACCTACTTGTGTCATTTTTTGCTATTTTTCCAATTTTACAACTGGAAGATGGAGTTGACTCCCAAAACATGGCATAATGTTTAAGTCAATAGAGAATCCTGACTTGTGGTCTCCTTGTGGTTTATCTTTGTGGAGCTCAAAGAATTTTGCAATGACATCATCATTTTCAAATTGATCAAATTTTGGTGGTCCTTGTTGGTCCCAATCAATGAGTTCAAGGTAAACTAGGGAAATACCATCATCGATTTTAAATAAACTTTGGTTGAAGGAAAAGATATGGGTGTCACTACCATATGGATCATTAGCTTCGTGTTTAGAGGAAGGAGGACTTGGGTCCCATTGTATTTCATCATAGGATTCTAGACAGGTGGTAGAACTTGGTGAAGTTCCAGAGATGTTTTTATCTTGTATGGGTAATTCATTAGGATCAAAGATGTGGTCAAGACCATAGGGACTAGTGAGATCATCAATGTTGGGTTTAATTTCTTTGGTTTTAGGCTGGGTGTTCTCAGATGCATTTTCATTGCTCAAAGCATTCACATTCTTAGATGAGGATAACTTAGTATTAGAAGGGCCCAATATGAATGAATTGAATCCAAGTCCCAGGGTATGAGGTCATCTTGCTGCAATAATAGGTTAAGTAATGCCTTATTTTTGAGGTCCAATGCCACTACATCTATCATATCCTTTTTTTGCAGGATGGAAAATCCAGGCCCATAATTTTTTGGTGATATAGGGGTAGCTTCTTTCTCTACCTTAGCCTTTTCAATCCATGTAGATGTGTTCTCATAAACATGCTCTTCATGCAGGGCACCTCCACTAGTGAAAGTCACGAGAAGCTTTTTCTATGATATGAATTTTGGTTTGATTTGTATAAGTTGCAATTTTCCATATGACATGGGAGAAAAGGGTAATTTACCAATGTGAAAGGTTTGTGCCATGGAATATTCAACACAACCTAGGTCTTTAATTTTGAGCTTTCCTTTGGATCTGGTTGTGAGCTTGGTAGGATCAACATACTTAGAGGAATCCAATGGTTTTTCTTCACTATTTACCGGTACTTGGCATGCCACAATTCCTCTAAAACTAGCACAAAATTAGAAGGGGTATGGATAACTAAGAATGGTAACCTCTACATTTTTACAGGAAAACTTTAGGCACTAGTGATGTGTAGAGGGTATTGCTTTCATAATATGAATCTAAGGACATCCTAGTATCATGTTGCAATTCATTTTGATATATAGGACCTAGAATAATGTATTCTTAGTAGTTAGGCCAACTCTTATAGGTAATATGATAACACCTTTGTAGAAGCATTCACCATAATCATATGCCTTTATTGTTAGTATGCAGTAGGGATCCACATCTTCTTCAGAATAACTAAGACCCTAGACAACTTTAAGGGTACATATGTTCAATCTTGCTCCACCATCTATCAAGACACGTCTGACCTTGGCATTATGGATAAAGATCTCAAGATCAAGGGGATCATTGTGGTTAGGCCTATCTTTAGGGACATCTTGACGTGAAAATGTGATATGTTGTGATGTGGATAAGTTCCCAAAAAAGACCTAGAATTGGGAAACATCAATGTTATTTGGTACTATTGAGTCTTTTAGGGCTTGGTCAAGGATCTTCTGATGTTGGGGGGATGCACACAATAAGTCTAGGATAGATATTTTTATGGGGGTTTTGCCAAGCTAATCAACAAGGTTGTAGTTAAAAGAAGTAGAAGCATTAGGTCTACTAGGGGTTGTAGGTCTAGCAAGGGCTATATGTCTAATAGGGGCCCTAGGTAAGGTGATCTTGGTGTGATACATGGTGACAACACAATGAGAGTATTTGGCCTTTAGGTTGATTTTGGATACATGTGAGTCAGACTCATTAAAAAAATTGATGGCCTAGTCATATCCAAGGTGCATGTAATTTACATTAGCCTGCAAGTTTGAGTTTGACCAAGAGGCTTTTCATTTGTCATGGTTCCCCAATAGATCCTTAAAAATGATATGATCAGAATTAGAGGACAATAATGAAGGGTCTATAGTAATCACACCTTCATCAATAAGTTCTTGGATCTCATGTTTTAATTAGAAACATGAAGTGGTCTTATGTCCTTTGGTATGATGATAGTCACAAAATTTGTTGTCATCCCAAAAAGAGGGTTTAGTTGTTGGTTCATCCTTGACCGGGGGTAATTGCAAGAATTTATTGTTGAGTAATTGTTAAAGTGCAATCTCAAAAGGTATCCCCAAGGGTGTTAATTTACTGTATTTATTTTTAGGATGTCTACAAGGTTTATCCTGCTTTGAGGTATCATGTGTTTGTTGTTGAGGTGGCATTTGGTTAGGAGTTTGTGAGATTGTAGGATTTTCACTCTTGAGGGTGAGATGAGGTTGTGTCATGATGATTGTGTGTGCTTCCAAAATACCATCATTGGTTACATTCTTATTCTTGGAGAAAAACTTTGTCTTGTCATTAGAGGAGTTTGTATTGGGGTTTTCCTTGTTTGTTTTTAGGATGCCCTTACAAATGAGGGCATCTTCAATGCTAGCTCCCTTTTTCATCAACTTGAAAATAGTGCTTGGAATTTTAATCTTAAGTTCATACATTAGGTCTAGGACTATGTTTTCAATGCATAGAGTGACTTGTTGTTCTTTAGGAATATCCAATAAACATTGACTGACAAGGTTTCTCCAACACAATAAGAATGTTATGAATGCTTCTCCCACCTTTTCTTTTATTGATCACAAATCAAAAAGTGTCACATTATTTGTTATGTTGAAGGTGAAATGGGATATGAATTTTGTTTCTAATTCTGACCAAGATTTTATATTATTTGATAGTTTGGAGTACCATTCAAGTGCTCGCCCACCAAGAGAACATGGGAATAGTCTCATAAGATATGTGGGCTCATTTCTAAGTTTAGTACAAGAGGCACAAAAATCTTTGATATGATCAATTGGGTTACCTTTGCCTTGATATTTTTCAAATCTTGGTGCCTCAAAGTGTCTTGGAAATGGAGGCACATACAAAGTTTAATCAAAGGGATTAGGACATCAATCCCTCTTGGTGTATACAACTTGTTTCTTCTGGACCCTCAATGCCTCAACTTGTTTGGCCAATTTTTTGATTTGGTGTAGAAAATCCTCATTAGAGTTGAGTGTTAAGCCTTTCTTCGAGTCTTTTATGTCTATGAGTAGATCTTTTTCTATGGCAATAACTAGATGTCTACTTAGTTCTAGGATTTTTGTATTTGAAGACTCAGGTGATGTGTCACTAGGTGGTGGAGGTTTGTTGGCACCTTGAAGATAGAAAGGTCCTTCTTGATGTACTTGTTGTGGTATTAATTGAAATTGTTGTACCATGGGTTGTAGTTGTTGTTGCATCATTTTTTGTGGTTATTATTGTGCCATTTTTTGTGGTTGTTGTTGAGATACCTCTATTAGTTGAATATAAGGCCATGTATACGACTATTGTTGTAGAGGTATATGTTGAGTTTGTTGTGGCACATGTTGTAATAGTTGTTGCTGATAAGAAATTTTTTGCTCTAATTGTTGTTGATATTCCAATTGTTGTTTTAATTTCTCTTGTTGTTTAGAAAACATTTCTTATTGTTGTTAGAACTTTTGTTGGTACATTGTATCTAAGTCAAGTGGATTTAAACTAGGTTGTGCATTAGGGATGTTGGGTCCTTGTACCACTTGAGGTTTTTGTTGTATTTTTGGATGTTGATATGTTGTATACATGTTAAGTGGATTTTGACTTAATTGTGCATTAGCAACGTTGGGTCCTTGTGCCACTTGATGTTGTTGTTGTTGTCTTAGAAGTTGATTATGTCCTTTAGAGGTAAACATTATGTTAGGGTCTTTATTTTGATACTTTTGGGTGTTTGATGTTTCATATTGGGATGTCATGTTAATTTGGCAATGGGCCACATTCCTTTGGGGAATTGGTGAAATAATAATAAGACTCTTCATTTGTGCTTTGATAGGGGTTTTGTAATAAGTGTTAATATTTCACATGGCACACTCATAGGAGGCTCCATAGTGGTCGATGTTGTGGTAGTTGGTAAAGTTTGGAGCAATGGTGCACTTTGTTGATTTTTCTCCAAAGGAGGTATGTTTGGCAACCCTATGGTGCAAGTCCCCTTAGGAACATCTTGTTTTTGCATCATTTGATTGAGATCAATTCTTAGTGTTATTTTGGGGTATTTTGGAAGAGTCCCATTGTCATTGATTGATGGAGGTTCATCCAATAAGGGTTGATTCTTGGTGAGATCTCATAGGTGTTACCGTCATGGTTGAAAATTCCAAAGGTTGTTTCCCCTTATCCAGTTCTAAATTGATCATGGGTTGAATGTTTTCAAATGTGAGGTTGTCTTGACATTTAGACTTGGGTCCTTCTACATTGGGATTAAACTTGACTATCTCTTGGGCTGCCAAGAGTTTAAAGTTTCTTCAAAAAAATTTGTCTTGACAAGGCCTAACCATTTCTTTGTAAATGATACCATAGTCTGTGTCAGAATAATCACTTAGGTGCAAAGTACCTTGTTGTATGTTTGAAGGATTGAAGGTACTTTTGTTAGGTTTTCTAAATTAAATGGAATGAGTTTGTTCATCCTTGGGTTTTGTTGGTACACTTCCACATCTGATTAGTATGGGTACAAAATCAGGACTCCATTGAACCATCCCATGTGTAGAGGAAGTATTTGGAGGGAACTTCATAGTTGACATGTTGTTAAGGATTTGGTTGTGCTATTTCTTGATGGTTAGAGTTTTGTGGATACATTCTTAACGATTCCATGAGTAAGGGTTGTGAGGCTTTGGTTTGATCCGTGTCAAATGTTTGTTGAGGTTTCTTGGTACTTTTTTGTCTTGGAAAAGCTTTAGGTTGTATTTTACTTTAGAAAACAAGGGTTGATATAGGTATGTTAGTATTTGAGCTGATTGTGTCCTTGTGAGTGTTGACATGATTCCTAAGGATGCAGATGCAATGGAAAAACCCTAAATAGACTCTCTTCCTCCCAAGTGTGCACCTAAACTACCAACTATGCTATAACAATACCAAGTGCCCCTTGGGGTGTACACTTGGTAACCAGAAGGGCATATTTGGTAAATGAGGTGTTAGGTTGACAAAAATGCAAAATATGAATGTTCTAAGTGTTTTTAGGGATTTTCTGGGGCTTAGGGATGCAGTAAAAGGTGTCAGAATGTAATTTGGGTTTATGGAACCTAAGATAAACTTCCTAGTTACCAAGTGCATACTTGAGGTGTGTAATTGGTAAAATAGGGCCACACTAGTAAAATAGGGTAAAACATGATAATTTGGAAGTGAGTATGCAAGATATGAATGTTGTTTTATACTTTTAAGGATTTTAGGTGTGTTATGAAACCTAGGGAAGTGAAAAATGACCTAGGGTTATGGTATGAAAGATGTAAATGACCTAAGGGAATGATGCACTAATGAAAATGTAGGTGACATTTTGGACTTTAACTAAGGGGTATGAATATGATCCTAAGGTATTAAAAATGAAGATTGGTGTTGGACTTTAGACTTGGAAATGATGTTGAAGGTTGATGTATGAAAATTAAGGTTTTATTATAGTTGGTTAACAGTTTGTCCTCCTATTAGATTTTATAATCTAACTCTTTGATACCCAATGTTTTAGATAGACAAAAGGATGTTTACCAACAAATGGTTTAGTGTATGTGTTCTATCACTACCCTCTGAATCACAAGGTACAACTCCCTTATGATTTGAAATGATATGAAATGAATATGTTTTTATGAGATCAAAATTTTTGACATTATAAGCTCTTAACCTTAGAGTAGTAAAAAAAAAAACCAAATTCTTAGCACTCTCATCCTGATGATGGATCATTGAGTATGATCTGAAACATTGATGCAAAAAACTCTTATACAATTTTACCCAAAAGCATAAATCAAATTATTTGTAGTTATAAACAATTTAGGAAAGATGAATTTCAATAACCTACCACACTCAATGGAATGACTTTAGTAGATTATCTTGATATTTCTAACCCTTACTTCTATTCTAAATGCAGATTAACCATCTAAATGCAGAAGAGGAATGAAGAAGATATGCACATGAGGGAAAATAGAATTGCTTTCACTATCAACCTTGAATGAAATGGAATCCAACCAATAACTAATAGATTCATACATAGTTATCTTTCATTTCTCAATGAAACTATCTAACATGTTATGAAACTAACAAGAGAAGAAACATAACCATGTATGAAGAAAGTAAATGGAATCACTATACTACAAAAATCAAACTGAAATGGAATTCATCTTATTATTCATAGAATCATACATGATTGTCTTTCAACTCTTAATGCAAAACTACTGTATGCATGAGTCACAAAAAATGACAAGAAAATAGGGTAAATGGAATAATAAACCAATTCACCATCATGTTTACAGACCTTTTTCTTGTCAAATGAGATTACATTTAAAATTTTATTGTCATCCTTTAGTTCAGTAGATCAACCATCACAAATAAGAAAAGAGAATAAAATATAGAATTATCCAATGATATGAACACGTGGCATGTTTTCTATCAATGAATCTCGATCCATGTTACTTCTGAAAACATATGATGAATCTTTATCTTCCTGCAACTTTAGAAAATCCTATAGAAATATTAAATTCTTCATATTCTATTGTTTGGCACCAATTCTATATAATTCATATTCCAATGGTCATTGCGGTTTTGAATTCTAAACATTAATCTTAAACCAACGATCATGATTAAAACCCAATTGTTTCCCTTTATTACTTTCTCTGTGGGTCCACCTAGGTACACATATCGAATCATCATTATATCACTATAATTAACATTTGGGAAAATTTCCATAGCAACATAATGATGAGCATTGATCTCTTTTTGATCTGACAGTAATGATAAAAGGTATTAACTCTCTATTTGTTTAGTGGTGTGGGTCCACTTTCCAACTATGCACATCATGGTAGACAGGTGGCACTATTCCATTGCTTGGAAAATATGATATTGGACTTCTTTTTATTTGTGGCACATTGTGGAATATAATGGGCCCATAAGGACACGTGTTTCTCTATCATTATTTTGTTATGATTAACAGTCAAGAAACTTTCCATAATGACATAACAACGAGTGTAGATTGATCTAAAGATCAATATTGAAAAAAATATCTTCATAAATTTGACTCTATCTCATATAGAACCAATCAAATAAAGACACTTGTCACCTCATCTAACATCATACCAACTACAAAATAAAATGGCCCACATGAATGATAATGATGAACATTGATCTATTTTGATCTGACAGTCATGGAAAAGGTCTTATTTCCAAGGTGATTTAACTATTCAACTTGATGACATGGATGTTTAGATTTTTTTTGGAGCTTTGATTCGATTTCAACTTTTTTTTTGCCATTTTTTATCGTGTTCTTCACCATTTCAGGATTGAATTCAACTGATTTTTTTTTGGCTTGTTCTTACAATTGGTATATCATCTTTTCGTCTCGATCTTCGATTTTCTCCACTACCATTTTCTCTAAATAGGCATGTGATCTCTTTTAAATGTATCCTTCCTTTAGATAGAGACCTTTGATAAGGTTCTTTCACCATTTATGATAATTTATTTGCTTCTTCTGCATTCTATCTTGATCATCTACAATTTCTTTCATGAAAATTGCAACATAGCATGGATCTTTGTCTCCAACATGATTAAGAATAAAGAAAGATGGATCATTAAGATATTTAGACCTTCTTATCAGGGAACTGTTTAACAAACCCTCCAAAACCTAATCACGTAGTCATTGGATTGGTGAATTTCTCATATGATTTCTTGCATTAGGTTAACTCAAAGGAATGATGAGAAGAAAGGCCATCCTATGGGCAATCTAGACTCAGACTCAAGACATTGACACTTGACTTGACTCAAAACTCTAAAGTAAAAAGATATGAGCTAAAACTTGGGCAACAACAAGCTTTGTCTAGGGATTTAAGCATGATAATGCTTGAAAGAACTCTAGCAATCTCTAGTTCCACATAAAAGATGACTTGGAAACAAAAAGAACAAACTAAACTAGGAAAACAACAACAAACTACCTAGGGAAGAAAGAAACTAAGCTAAAGAAAACTGCAAGAAAGGAAAACTTACCTATCTAGCTACTATGTACGGGTTACCTGCTTTCAATTTTACATTTGATACAACTTCAAATCCTGCCCATTATAAGAACATGGTAGGATTTCTCTAGTGGGATATGCCAATTTGAAGGAATTGTTTTGATTCACTTGTATGATTTGAAAAGGCCCTTTCCACAAAGATTGAAACTTAGAATGCATACCCCTTGGCTTATGTCTCTTATCCCATACCAACACCAAATCACCTTCCATGAAATTTATAGGCCTTGCTCTTCTATCAAACAACCTTTTGACTCTTCCCTGGTGTTTAGTGATTTTGTCAACCATCTCTTCTCTTTCTTCTTGCAGTTTGGTAAGATACAAGACCCTCTTCTCTAATTTATCTTTGAAAACATCCTCTTCAATTAGAGTCTTTAATTTACAAGTAGCAAGCTCTAAAGGCAATAACAAATTAGCTTCCACTCCATAGACTAATTCAAAAGGTGAGATACAAATGGCCCTTTTAGGTGTGGTTCTATCAGTCCGTGAAGCACCATGAATCTTCTTTTGCCAAATTTTCTAATTATTTGAGACTAATTTCTTCAAAATATCAATTAGATTCTTATTACTAGACTCAACATTCCCATTTCCTTGAGGGAAATAGTAAGAGGAATGCCCAACTTGAATACCATTATCATAGAAAAATTCAATAATCTTTGAAGAGGAAAAATAAGATGCATTATCTATTATCAACTTTACAGGAACTCCAAACCTAATCAATATATACTCTTTGAGAAATTTACATACTATTTTTGATGAAGTCTTCACCATTGGCTTTGCTTCAACCCATTTATTGAAATAGTCTGTGGAAGTCCGTATGTAAGAGTTTCCTTGATTGGAAGGAGGTTTAATTGGGCCTATAAAATCCAAACTCGAGCGTCAATTATCACTAGCTCAAGAGGTAGGGTAGCAAGCTTAGGTTTACCAATAAATATCTTGCATTTATCACAATTAGCAACCCACTTATATGCATCTTTAAACATGCTAGGCCAATAATAGCATTGCCTCAAAAATTTTAATGCAGTGACAGTAGAAGAGAAGTGTCCTCCACATGCATCATTATGAAAAGATGTCAACAATGTTACCTGGTGCTCCTTATCCAAAAATCTCAAAAATGTTGTACAAAACATCATCATGAATCACATACTTCAAGGATTTTGTTTTAATATCTCTTCTTTTCTTAGTAGTCAATCTATCAGGGCATTCACCATATGTCAGGAAATAAGCAATGTTTGAGAACCAAGGCTCCTTAAAACTTACCATAAGAACTTTTGGAGTATCTTCTTCTTTCAATTGTTGATCTTCTGTTAAGGCTTTACATAGTGCATTACCTCTTACAAGTTTATTTGGCTTTATTCTATATACTCTTGGACTTTTTCTATCCAGACTCCTCTATTATTACAACCAACCTCTTGTTGTGTCAAAATACTTTTTACTGCAAGATCTGGCATATATATCACTGAATGAGAGTGTAGCACATAAAACTTGAATTTTTTAAGGGATCTCACCACTGCATATGCATGTTTTTCCATCTGTGAGTATCTCAATTCCTAATTCTTTAATGGTATACTCATAAAAGCAATTGGATTTTGTATTCTTTCTTTGTTTTCTTGCATCACTATAGCTGACATAGTATGTTTTGAGAAATTATAACAGTAAATTATTAATTCTTTAGTGTAGTTAGGATGGACAAGCACATGGGCTTTAGCAATGAAACCTGTGATATCTTCAAAAGCCTTTTTTCCCAACACCACTCTATTTGAAATCTTTATTTCCTTTCATCATATCAACTATATATTTAACTATTTTAGAGAAGTCAAGCACAAATCTCCTCAAAAAATTTACTTGGCCAAAGAAAGATTTTACTCCAATTTTTCTCAATAATAGAATTAATTTCTAGATAGCTTTAATTCTATCTAGATCAATTTTCACTCCTTCCCAAGATACAATATGACCAAGTAGCTTTCCTTCTATCACAAAAAATACTAACTTCTTTGGATTCAGAGAGATATAATGATCTTTACATCTTTGTAGCACTTTTTCTAGATCTTTGATATGATCTATTCTCTTCCTAAGAAAAGACTATCAAATCATCAAGATATATGACAATGATTCTATCTTTCAAATCACTAAAGGCCAAATTCATACCACGCTGAAAAGTTGTGTTAGAAATATTCAAGATATAATAGGTTACTGAGAGGGGAGGGGTGAATCAGTAACAATAAAACTTTTAAGTCAATTCAGAATAACCATATACAACATTTACTCATCTAGCCTGTTGCATAAGAGAATTATTAAACATTTAAACCATATATGCACAGAGATTTGATGACCCAGAAACCTTCCAAAATAGAAAGTAAAACTGGGGTGGGGATGATACCCACAAAGCTTCGTTACTGCAGTATGAAGTTGGCCGGTTAAGGCTTACAATGATCACTTCTGGTGATCTGACCTGTTAGGAGCACAGAGGATTTCTAGATCCACCTTATTAGAGGATTTACAAACATACTTTACAAGTATGCACTCTGTTAGGAGATTTGAATAAAGATGGTTAAGTCTACCTTGTTAAAGGATTTACAAGAATGATTCACCTATTAGGATGAACCAACATATCAACTTACAACTTGACTGGATTCTTTATTATAGATCACCTTCTGTGATTGATGAAATTATTTCTGCTCCTAGTAGACCTTGCTAAGTATTCTTTACTACTGATGAATTCGCATATCATATCTTATGTCCCTCTTTTGTGCAATATTCTATATCTTGTATATCTTCTTTTTTTATCTGTCTTTTTTAATGATATAATACATTACATATATATACCATTCCAATAGTTATTCATGCAAGGTCGGCCAAACAAAAGTAAACAAAATATAACTGAGTCAGCCAAATAGTAAAATAAACTCAGGTTCTTCAGACAGACTTGATGACCTTCTAATACGCGACATCTGCTACGTTACTCGACATCATCATGCACTCGGTAGAGGTAGAGGCTCGGTTCATACTAGTCATACAACGTTGCTTGGAACTCGGTAACCATTGGTGACTCGGTAGATATAGCATCACTCGGTAGAAACTAACTTCTTCATTAACCTCCTGAGCTTGGTTATCACTGAGTCCTTCACTCAGTCATCACTGAGTGCTTCCTCACTCAGTTAATACTAAGTGCAACTTTACTCGGTTAACACTAAGTGCAACTTCACTCGGTTAACACTAAGTGCTTCTTCACTCGGTTAGAACTGTGTCTTCGATGCTTGGTTTGAACTGTGTCTTTAGTGCTCGGTTTGAACTGTGTCTTTAGTGCTCGGTTTGAACTGTGTCTTCAGTGCTCGGTTTGAACTATGAGATGAGTGTTGTCACTAATGGCAAATAGCTTTATGCCAACAAGTTGCACCTGCATTAATTAAGATAAAAGGCATTCTATTGTAGACAAAAGTACCCCATGGTGTGGTAAATGTAGTTTTGAACTTATCTACTTCATCTACTTGAATTTTATTATATCCTGATAAAACCATCTAACATGGACATCTTTTCAGATCCTGCAATAGTTTGTAAAAGATTATTCATATTAGGGAGAGCAAAATTATCTTTGAGTGAGGCTTGATTTAAATTTCTAACACCTACACAAATCCTTATCTCTCCATTCTTCTCCCTTACTGGCACAATATTAGTATCCCAAGTGGAATGATGAATAGGGTATATAATCCTTGCCTACAACATTTTCTCAATCTCCTTGAAGATTGCTCCTTCAACTATAGGGTTATAGTTTCTTTGTTTATGCCTGAATGGTGTTGCTTCTGGTTTAAGAGGAATTTCATGCTTGAACTTCCCATCCATGAAATTATTTAGGTCTTAATAGCTCCAAGAAAATACATCTTGAAATTCAATGAGTAATTTCTTGATTTCTACCCTCTCCTCTAGTGTATAACACTTGCCTATGTTTATCATCTTTGGACCTCTATCCCTATATTGATTCCATCATACTCACCATAGGTTTTTCCTTTCTTATCTCTTTCTCTCTTTATGTATGCATTATTCCCATAAAAAATGTTTTCTAAAGAGATTAGATGAGGTGGAATTTTATTACTTTTCAATTGAATCATATGAGGCTTTATTTTCTTTTTATCACATGTTACTAAATCATCACCATTTTCATTAGTGTTTCCTTCAAAATACAAGAATTCAAAAGGATCTTCCCCTTCAATGAATTTTACTATGTTTTTATCATCTTCAAACACTGACCATGAATCTTCATTATTAGGGACATTAGGCCTGAATATAACTTCTACTTTATAAACTTGATCTAGGTTGATTCTGAGAAAACTAACCACACCTCATTGATTATGATCTAGTCCTACACTTGAGGAGATGGAAGCATTATCTAGCAAATCCATACCTAGTAGGCATTATCTAGCAAAGGCTTAAGAGATGGTAGATTGAGTGCATTTTGTTTACCTAGTTTAAGTTCAAGAGGATCCAAGCCTAGGTGTAGTTGAAGAACCTACTTGATCTAGAGCTATTGCATTACTTAGTGTCTCTTCATGTTGCTTGAAAATTTGAAACGAGATGTCTTGCCTAAGTTTTGAAACTGGAGGCTACCCTCTGTTTGTGCACAACCGATCCCTAGATTCAAATTCCTAACACAATTAATCATGATTCCTAGGGATGACCAATGGCTCCCTTCAATTTCATAATGCTTCCTCCTACCCCTCCATATTCATGAACTAGAGTTGCACGCAACCCTTGCTATTTAGAACATTTTTCCTCGCTAGAGGAAACTAGGTAGCCATGAGAATTGTCTTTTGCAATTGAATTTTAACCTTTTCTTTCTTAATTGAATTTTAACTTTGTTTGGTTCTTTTAATATAAGACATTTTTCATGGCTACCTAAATAGAATTTTTACTGTGTAGTTTCTTGTGGAATTGATTAAAGGCAAATGGAAACTTCAAATGTAAATTTTTGAGCTTTTTCAAATGTATACTTTTTTTAAAATTGATTACTTACAACATTTATCACTCAATTACAATATTATACATCTTAGAGTTAAACCCATTTCAAAGGAAATGTTTTGAATTTCCACTTTTGCATTAGTTCTTGAAGTTAAAATTAGCACCCATACGGAGAATATTACCAAATTGATCTTGAATAATACAATATGTTCCTTTTGGACTCAAAGTTCCTTTAAAATGCCCATAAAAATTAATTTTTAGGAAGCTTAGATAAGGTGATAACCACATTATTTTTAATCTTTAGTAAGCATCTCTATTATCAATATCACTAGGAGGATGTGTAGTGACTCTCATGTTTGCAGTTTGTACCTTGTTATATTTTGATCTGAGAGATATTGTTACTCAGGTTATTTTTACATTTCATATGACCTAAGGGTTAGATGTATACTTTGATTTTAGTATCATAGATGTTAGATTACTATTTGTTCAGCTGATCATTTTTGCATGATGATGTTATTTTGAGATGATAGTAGGTTTTGTCATGATATCTGGTTATCCAGTATTTGGGCATATCTCTAATTATGTCTATATGTTGGATTTAATGCTATGATAATTTAATTCATTCTTGTTTTGTTATGCTTTATGCGAATGTGAGTGATGTAAATAGATTATTTAGGTATAATTAAATAAATGATTAAATTAAGTTATTTAATGCATTCATTGCTTTGGCTATTTTATTAAATGCAATTGCACTTGATCATGTGTTTTAGTGTGCAGGAACTATATCCTGGCAGTGGCACATGTAGTTAGTGATTCAGTTGTTGATGTTTAACCAATGTCATCCCTATATGGTCTGTGTACCTTATTTAAGTGTTAAAACTAAACCTTCTAGTGATTATTAAATCCAGACTCATTTGTATTATGTGACTAGACCTGTGAACGTGTCTGTGCATTTATTGGTTCACAATTATCGCAAGATTTTGTAAAGTTTTTTGTGATTTAGTTTAAGGGTTTTTAGGATTTATTTTAATTTCTAACAGCTTTACCATAGATGGATTTCAATTACTTGGAATAGCCTATTTTCATTTGGGTTAATTCAGAGTATAACTGAGTTACCTCATTATTTACCCTAATCAATTATTCACTCAAAAAGTGAATAAGTATCCAAAGAAGAAATTAATTCCTCACTTCTCACTTTTGCAAATTAGAAATTTTAGAGCTTTTTCCAAAATACTCTTCTAGAGGATTTCATTTCTATTAATTGTGAGAGCTATAAGCATGGGATCCTCACAAGATTGGTCTCATTGGATCTAGCTGGGGGAGACCTTGTTTTGTCAAGACTTTCGGCAACTTCTACAGGATATTTATTTATCTAGTTGATTCTCATTTTAGCCCTTTTTCCTGTTAGGTAGGGCTCCCCCATTTTTATGTTTCAGCTTCATTTTTGTTTCTATTTTTGGTAGTTGTATATTAGGAGGCTGAGAACTACTTTTCCCCTTGTTAGTCTCAGAATGGTTTTGACATTTGAGTCCCAACACACTTAACCACTTTCTACATTGGAGCCGAGCATACTATGTATGCCAAGCCACAACATGTGCCGAGTCAGGAAATCCAACAGGTGCCGAGTGAAGATCAAGTGCCGAGTGACTTTAGTTGTCGAGCATGATAAAAGTGCCAAGTAATATTTAGGTGCCGAGTCATAGACCATGCCAAGAAAAAAAAGAATGCAACAGGAGCTGAGTAAGCCAGTTTGTTATATGTGTTGAGCATCAAGAATCAGTAAATGCTGAGTAACACAAAATGCGTATATGAGTTTGAAAAGGCACAAACTCATATGTAAACCATTTTATGGCTGACATATAATGAATCTTGAAGGATCAAACAGAGAAGATTGAATCTTTTATATTTCCTATGCAATCTACATGCAACCAATAAGAAAAATGGAGAAGGCATGCAACCAATAACAAAAGTGCAAGGAATGAGTGGGAAACAGAGATTCAATATGGATCATAGATCCATATCTAACCCTAAGTCTTCAAATGTCTTTATAAGGAAGATGAAATCTCATTGAATTAAAGAGATGAAAAAAGGAGTGTATGGGGAAATTATACTGGAGTTCAGAGTGAAGAGTAAAAAGACTTAGAGGAAAAGAGCAGCAAATAGATATTCAGTTGATCAAAACTAAGCAAGGAATATGAACAGATATCATATTTCATAGAATCAAGATAAGAGAAAGTAGATCAAGTGCCTGAATTCAGCAATCAAGGATTGTAAGCTATCAGGTTTATTATGCCTAATACTCTCTAGCCATTGTATTAGAAAGGAAATCCTATGTTGATAGGTTAGCTTAACAGCTATTTTGCAAATCCTTTAAATAGGTGATTAAATCCTTTAACAGGGTAACACTTCATGTAAAGTGTTTGTAAATCCTTTAACCAGTTCACTATTGACACAGTGTAAAGCCTTTAACAGGGCAGGCCTTTAATAGGGTAGACCATCAGAAGTGGTCAAACATTATTACTATAGTGATTTTGTGGGTATCACCCCCACCCCAGTTTTACCTTCTTATTCTTGGAGGGTTTCTGGGTTACCAAAATCTCAAGTGTTATGTGGTGATGCATATATGTTTTTCATGATTGCTTAATGTTTATATGCATGCATGTTCATTTCAATAATATGTTATTAAGGGTTTAAAAATAAGTCAAAAGCTAGTACTTCTGATTCACCCCCCCTTCTCAAAAGCATTCTTTCCATTAAGACATTCCAACACCCCTCCGTTTCTAATTGCTAGTTTTGCCTGGTTGGTCAGGTATGAATGTTTTCCTAATTTTTAGGATGAGGGTTTTGGGTTTCGCACTGTTATGCTAGTCATTTTTGCATATAGTGTCCGAACCTTAATTTTATTCGATTTTCATGGCTTCTATGCCCTATGAACAAATGGGTTTTAATTTCAAATTTTTTGAGTTTTTGAGGATTTTACCTCGATTTGTATGCCACCCAATTTTCTTGGCATGATGTTGTTCATGGACTTGGATTATCTGTAGGATGTTAGTTAGGCCACTATTGCACTTTTATGTTGTATTGGGATGTGTGTCACATCTATTCTCCTGAGCTTGTTTTCGGTTGAGTATTTTATTGCTTGTGTTCTCATCTAGCCCTTGTTTTATGTTCTTCATGTTGGTGGTGCAGCACACACAAGCTTGTGCACATGCATTTGTCGGGTGACTTGTGAGGCCCAATCTCACATTTTTATTTCAGTTGAGTTATCTTCATTGGGGTTGGTTTGGGAATATGCATGCATATGGGCACTCATCGTTGGATGAGTATGGGTAGGGGGTAAAAGTACAAAGTTGTGTCACCTTTCAAGCAGACTTATCGAAACAACTGAATTTGAGTATTTCTAATTAAAAATCAATTTTTTTCAAACTTATGATCTATATAAACTCATGCTAGATAAGTTATATATGGTCTTACACTTTTCCAATTGGCAATGTCTATTAAATGCATGTTTTATACTAGTTTGTATCCAATTACTAAAGGAAAATAATTATTTCAGAAAAGTGACATTTCAATAACTCTTACTATTTGTTATGATATTTTTTAATAACATATAAACACCATTTTATAGAGCTCAGAGTCAAGAATATTCTCATATAGAGTTTATAGTTTTTAAATTAGATATAGTATATTATAATTTAAAAAATCTACAAGCACGCATTTTAACACTCGAAAAGATGTTGATTTTGAGAAAGAAAAAAATATTAAATCATATAAAAAAAATTAAAAATATAATACATTCTAGAGGAGAGAGTTCTCTTCTAGAATGTATAATTTTCCTCCTAGTTAGAATAGACTTTTTTGAAAAAATGTGGTGGGAGATGAAAACTATTCATTTTAGGCAAGTTGAAATTTGCATCATTATAAAAGAGAAAATATAGGTCTAAATCCGATTTTTATTTTTTATTGTTCTAACTATATATGTTACCTATAGCATATCCTGAGATCAAAGGGATATAAGTTTATTTTCATATAGTTTTGTGGTGGGAATTAGACCCCTATTTTTCAACATTTTTTAGCAGCTAAAAATTTATCTATAAAATTTATAGGAAAATATATAATTTCTTATTTTAAATAATTATTAAAAAATATAATCCCAAACTTCTTCCATTTCTACACAATTCATTAGTTTACTTCATTTTCAAATTCTAAATAATAATACCGATTTTATGTCATTGAAGGTGAATAGTTATACTTATGTTAGCCTTTTCCTTTACAAAAGGTTGACATAGGTTTGTTCTTTTACCTAGGGTAGGGTAGCATGGAGGGGGCTTCTATCTCATAGCCTAGTGACTATTGCCTAGAGGGTTGGCGTGAAGAAGTTCTAACAAGCGACAGTTAAATAAATTAACTGGATAATAAATTTAAGATAATAAATTTATATGTGAGCACCCGATGTTAGTCCGAGAACATAGTGTGAGAGCCTTCTATTGGAAAGTTGAGTCTTTACATTACAAGCTTGAGCTACACAATGCCAAGCTATTTCCCCTCCAAGTGAGTCCCCACATAGTTACCCATTGAGTATCTGACCAGGACCTATTGTACTTGCATTGTCTCATGAGCTTGGTTTCACTCATCTTTACTATCTAGCATGAGTATTAGCCATGGAAATTTTCTTTGTGAGTGTTTTTGGTTGGATCATTATCTCCATCAACATGGTGGGAGTGGACCTATGGGTTCCATATGGTTGGGAGGTGTAGCTACCTATACCATTGCTAGGGAGCAATGTACAAAGATGGTCTATTATTCCAATGTGACTGATGCTTGTAGTTTCACAAGTGATATTTCAAGTTTCAGAGTATGCTTCCTTTTGATTTATGCTTTTATTAGAATGCTTGGATATCATGTTTAGATTATGTTTAGCATATTATTAGATGATTTTACTTACTTATTTGGAGTATCTATTTCTTTACTAGATTAGCATGTTACATTTTCTTATTTTTATGATGTTATTACGATTTAGTAGTGATGTCATTATAAGACAACTCCAACTATCTGGTTGGAAGCTTGGGATGTTACATGCAAGGGATGACTAGGACCTTCGAGGTCTCATGATGCTATTATGGTTGGGAGGAATTGTGCAAGAGTTTAGTTGTTTTTGTACATTGTGATGTTACTTTCAGTATATTTTATTATACTGCTATTTTTTAAATGGTTAGTTGTTTATCCATCTTGTTTCTCTTGCATTTGAGTGTCTAAACCTCTATTTGTGGATCTGATGCTCCCTAGTGTGGAGGTTCTAACTCTTTACTCACCCCTTTGAATGTTCAATGGAATAGTTCTTTTTTTTCCTAGGCAACAATGTTCCAGCACTAGGCAATACTTATAAAGTATTGTACACCCAAAAAAGAAGTATATTGTGATACTAGAAATTTTCACACGCCTTAAGGAAAAATTTCATGCGATACTGGAAAGTATCACACGTCTCTTGGTGAACTATCATATAACATTGCAAGAGTGTCACACAGCTTTAAAAGAAGTGTTGCCTAGACCCTGAAAGTATCACATGGCCTTAGTAGAAAAGTCATACGATATTGGAAAGTATTTCCTAGGCTATCTGAACATATCACCAAGGTTTGTAAGAAAACCTGCTCAGGAGACCAGTGGGCACTTTCTGATTTGATCGAAAGGTTTTGAGAGGTGTTTGGGATACCCATTGTAGAGTTCTTGAACCCTTATATATGACCTTTCAAAATTGGGTTATTTCAGATTTGAATGAATTTAATGACTTTTGCAGTTTGTCATTTTTGGTCAGTAGTGGCATTTGGAGATTCGTTGGTGTTTGGATGTTTGTTTAGTCTTCCATTGTGATCTTTATGATCCTTGAATGTTGATTATCATGTGCATCCATACTTGTTTAATTTTTTTTTAAATCTTGGCTTATATTTATCCTTGTTCCAAGGATCTCTGGGTGGGGCATTACAAGGTGAGAAGAAGCTATTTTTTATTAAAAGAAAACTCTAGGAAAAAATGATGGCATTATGTTGGTGACTAGCAAGAAAAGAAGCATAAAAAAAATGTAAAATTACAAGTTTCAATTTGAAAATCCTGGCATCCTAAGAACTTTTTGGATTCTTTAAATCATATGTTTCCATTCTCTCCATAAACACCAAATCAGGAGAGAGGGGGAGAGTTTCTATAAATAATCAAATGTTAAATTTTGATAAATGATATGTTTACTTAAGAATAACTTATAAAGTAAATGCTACACATATTTTCTAAAGGAAACTTGATTGGTATAATATTAAAAATTGAACTAAATAGAGATAAAATTCATAGTGTTAAATCATTAAAATGAATAAAAGTTAATCAATTTAAAAGTTTTGGATGAAAATGAAAATGAAAGTCATCGTAGTTATTTCATACAAATGAGAAGTATTTTTGATTCTTGAAGTAGTTCAAAATTGGCACCCACATTAATTCATATGAGAGCTTTAAACTTACCAAGTTAGTAATGGAGTCACTTCAATTGCAAAGATATGTCTAGATCTATATCTTTATATAAATCATAAGCATCAATTTGGCTATAGTGCAGGTTGGTCCAATAGCTTCCCCCGTAGCCTAAATATAAACATAATTGGGTGCACATGGGATCAGGCTATATAGACCTTAAAAACACCTTTCCTTTCCTATATTTCATTATAGTCTTAAGGAATCCTCTATAGTTGACAAAGGTTAATAGTGTATATGGTTATTATGATTTTTTATTCCTAGGTGTAAAATTGGGTATGATTAAATCAACCTTCTCTTTGATTGATCTAATTATATAGTCTAATAAATTTGGATAATAGTTAATATTTAGATCTGAAGCATGCTTCATATTTTATGTAACATGTTTTCAAAGTTATTTAAGCTTTTTCAAGTCACTCCATTTCTCTTTAGTCAAATTTTTTGTTTCTTTAAAGTGTTGATCTTTAGAGTTATTTATGATTTTGTTTTTTGACTTTTTTAAGAATTGACCCAAGGTTTCTTATTATATTGAATGTGATTCTATTATAATAAAATATCCTTGAAAAAATAAATCCATGTACTACAACAAAGCAAGCATTATAAATATTTGTGATATTTGTGAAATTGTGCATGCATAAATTAGATTCTTAAGAGTAAAATTTGTTTGTATTGCTCTTTTATTTATAGTCATGAAGCATGATAAGTGTATATGAGCAATGTTAGTATGCTAATAGAAACCAAATTTAAATAAAGCTTCTACAAACTAAAAAAAATTCATAAACTTCAAGATAGACTAAGATGAGCTCTCAATTGAGAATATGAGTCATTAATGGGCTCTCTCAATGAGAAGCTCTCTTGTTGAGTAGCTTTGTCTAAATAGATAGGATGTATGCTCAAGCTTTATGCTTCAAAAAGGGCTTCAAATGGAGTTGGAATTTGGGTGTGAGAGTATGGTTTTGATGTAAAATGGCATTATGACTTTACTTCATGGATTGTGTTCTTTTGCAAAGGGGAAGGATCCAATTTATAGGCAAGAGGCTTGAGGGATTGAGGGCTAAGATGCAAGGATGAGAAAAAGCTCATGGAGGGCTCAGATTGCATGAGAGGAGAGCACATGGATTATGCTTCCTTACAGCCAATCAAGGAGTGACACATGTCACATGGTGAGAGGATGGAGGAAAGGGGAAGGATGAGTCAACAAAGGAGGCTCAAGGGATAAAATCTTCATAAAGACCCTCATAATGGCTTGTAAGAGCAATAAAAGGGCTTGGAAGAGTCATTTATGACCTAATGGGCTTCATAAAGTTTTATGGTTGGGATATTTTGAAGGAGATGAGAGGAATTTTGACTTGGGCTTGATTAGGAATGTTTTAAGCTTGATTAGGCTTGTGCAAATGATTAGAGGATGGATTAGGATGGTTTAGGATTAGCTTAGGGATAGGCAAGTGGATGGCATTTAATGAGGGTGGGTGAAGGAGGAGATATTTGTTAACTTTGGCTTGGGTTAGTAAGTCTTAACCCATGTTTAGAGAATGTGACAAGGTTAGGAGGGGATTAGGATTAGGTTTAAAGACATCTTCTAGAAGAGTCTAGACTTTGGATGAGGATAAAGACTTTCTAAAATAGTCTAGAATTTCCTAGGATGAGGATGAAGACTTTCTAGAAGAGTCTAGAACTTCTTCGGATGAGGATAAATTAGATTTTTAGGAAATAAATAAAGTTTTATTTATTTCAAGGGTTTGGGTTGAGGAGATATTTATTAAAACTTTTTTAATAAACATGAGGATTAATATTTAATCTTAATTAAATATTTTGAGTTGGTATTAGGGGTAGGAAATGATGGGATTAGCCTTTAATCAAAATTAAAGAAGGATTAGAAGATTTTGGAAGAGGTTAGTGGTCTTAAGGAAATTGGCCAAGTTTTGGGCAAAAAATAAATTTTTTATTTATTTTGTGTTTTTTGGTCAATTTATTAATTAAATAATTAATAAATAAGGAAATAATGTTTAAATAAGATTTAAACATTTTTGGGAGGGATTCCTTAATTAAATATTTTTAATTAAGATAAAGGGATTTAATGGCATAAAAATTAATTAATTAATAAATTATGATGTCATCAAGAATTTTTCAAAAAATAAAAATACTTTATTTTCTAAAGCTTTTTAGGTGTCTACATTTTGCCCCTCTTTGATGTGATGCCGCAAGTGGCATGGCATCAAAGATAAGAAAATAAGATGCCCAAGGCTAGAGCAGAAGAGGAGAGAATGGACTATGAGATCCCCCCTCAAGAAGGCGGCGGGGAGAGAAAGCGAGGCTCGATGGCTTCTTGAAAAGTACAAGAATCTTGGATGAGCAAGGAAACTCAGATTGGCAAAGAGAAGGGGTTGAATTAGCTCAAACTCTCACTATGAGAGAATGATAAAGAAGAATCAGATGCACAAAAGGAAGCAAGCTTAAGACTTTAGGGAAGGTGGAGGATGAAGGAGCGGAGCGCTATAAAAAGGAATCCATGATAGAGAGATGGATGAGGGGATTATAAAGCTGATGCAATAGGATTTCAAAGAGTCAGATTGGTGGAAGATGGGTTTCAGAGATCCCTAGGACTAGGATTGTGGATCTCGAAAGATGAGGCTTGGTGGATCCCTAAAGCTAAAGGTGAGGAGTGATTCAAAGAGATACTGATGCATAAGCCGGGGTAGGAGAGAAGGATGTTGGATATGGATGGGGGATAATGGAGATGAAGGAAAACCATTGAAGCTTTTTGAGTGGGGGGATACTTCAAAGAGAAGTACCACCATGTAGTTGAGCACTAGATTTGCTATAGGACTGTTGGTTAATTGCCAAGGTTACCAAGAACATCAAGGCCTTTTCACCAACTGTCCAGAGGACTGACGAACTGACTCAAAACAAACACGCAAGGATTGCCCCAGCATCACACATGAATCTCGAAAGAATTAGAGTGGAACCGACACTGGGTAACCCACAAGAAGAAAAGAAAAACAAACAAAAGACTTGATCAAGACCTTACGCTCTGATTGCCCCATTCGCAGTATACCATGATATGGAAGATCGTGGCAACCTTGAGGAGGGAACAAGGAGATTTCTTGGAAAAGATACTTCAAGACCCAAAAGGGAAGATTCCAAATTAAAAGAAAGTGAAAATCCAAAAGAGAACTGTTTGCTAACGAGATGGGTAGGACAAGGTACTAACGGACCAAGATCAGACATGAGGAAAGCTATATCCTGCAAGGATCTATTGGAGAGCACCTAAGCTGATGGATCTAGATGAGTGATGCATCTAGCAAGCTGAACTAAGAAGGATAACACTTTGGTGACAGGAGATCTAGTTAAAGGATGCATTGGAATAGCTAACCAAGGGTTGTACGATGTGTGCAAGATGCTGATCAAGGAGGAACTGACACGAAAAATGGATAGATACAATGGTACTAAGATAAAGAGGATGTACAAGCTGACAGACCAAGATATTTACAAGCAGGCTAATCAAGATATGGTACAAGCTAATGGACCAATGATAGGTATGATACAGATGGATAAAAAACTCAGGATGAGAGGATAGCGGGATGGTTCCATGTTGTGCAAGATGCAAAAGCTAAGGGTGGGGTGATAGTGAAAGATATGGATTTGGCAAGATGCATCCAATGATGATGAGAGATTTTTTGACCAAGGATAGCTAGAGGAGCAGGATGAGATGGCTGGATAGGATGGTAGATAGCTAGGATTATGATGGATATAAAGAGATGACATTGGGTTTGCATGAGGATAGCCTAGAGCTAGATACCAATGACAAGGGAGGATGGACAAGACAAGATCTCCAAGGAATATAGTGCCCCCAATCAAAAGATAACATGCAGAAGGATGTCTTATGATGGATGTGATAGGATTGAAGCTAGGATGGAAAAAGCTGAAGGGGCTAGGGAGATGGATGATAGCTAGGATGGTTGGCTGAAGCTGTAGGAGATAAGTGGATGGTGGGAGATGTAAGATGGAGGGTGGAGGATAGGTGGATAGATTGGAAGATGGAGTTGGATGTCAAGAGATGACCAAAAGCATGAGGGTGATAGGCTAAGCTGTGGATGGCGAGATTACGCATGATGCTTGTTTTCCAAGTTTTCACCAGTGGACGCTTTATTTTTCTTTATTATTTTTTGACTTTTTGACTTTGGACTTAGCTGGAATGATTTTGGCTTTCTTCAGCTATTTTTGGCTCATAGATGTTGGTAGGATGGATGAAAAAGGATTGGATTGAACAAGTGGAATGGTGGGTGGGAGTTTGACAGATAATGGATGTGAAGACATAAGGCTTCTGGGTAAATAGATGAGGAAAATGGAAAGATCATCATTGGCACACACCTTGAGAGGTGATAAAGTAGTGGGAAAGATGGTTTTGAGCGAGGTTGAGGAGAAAATGGAGGAAGACAAAGATAAGGACTAAAAGTAGAGTTGGAAGATGGAGGATGGGAAATTTAGGATAAGAAGCATATGGACTAAAAGTGGATTGGGGGGATGAAGGATGCTTATATGGGGATTTGGATGAAGGATGGATGGATGAGGCTTTTTGAGTAGCATGAATGGATGCCAATTGAGATTTTTCTTTGAGATGCATTTCTTTTATGAGAATCTTGGGTATCCACATGATTTTTGACTTTTTTAGCTTGGGCTTTTGTGGCCTCTTGACTTTTTCTTTGATTGGGATTAAATGTTTCTTGTTTTGAACATGTATTTTAGAAGGGACATGTTGAGACTTGGATTTTTGTGGATTTTTGGATTTATGCTTTTATATTTTGGCATCCAATATGCTTCTATTAGCCATGGGATGGGAACAAGAGCATGGAGGAGATGGAGGGATAATTGATGGAGTGATAGGGTTTAAAGGTTGGAAGGGATTCAAGGGTGATGCTAGAGTTGACTGAGTGCTAGTATAAGTTGAGAAAAATATAGTGTCAAATGAGCATCAATATTGACTGA
Source organism: Cupressus sempervirens (assembly GCA_028749045.1). Lineage (NCBI taxonomy): Eukaryota > Viridiplantae > Streptophyta > Pinopsida > Cupressales > Cupressaceae > Cupressus > Cupressus sempervirens. Next base: position 765,196,897 of record CM053786.1, on the reverse strand, counting down.
GTGTCAATAAATGTGTTGAATAGAATAGTTAGTAGTGATTAAGTAATCTAGTGAGGACCAAGTGTTAGAACCCAGTATTAGCCAAGGAACAACATTTGACAGATTATGAGGAAATCATGATTTTCAGCTAACACACTTGATTTCTTGGAGTATGTAAAGCATGTTGAAGATAAAGATGGATTACCTAGAAAATTTAATTCAAGGAAAACCATGTTTGAGTGTTTCTATGCATGAATTTGAGAAGTTTGAAGAAGTCTCTAGAAAAGAAAAGGATATGAAATAATGGAAGGATTCGATGAATTTTACCTGACCCTAAGATCTATAGTGATGTTTATGTAGAAAAAGATTAGAATTACCTATTTAAGGAGGTTTAAGGGCTAACCTATTATGGTTGGAATGGTTTTTGATGTTATTGATTGGAAAACTTGAGCAGTAGACTGAGTAGAGTTGTGAAGAGGTGGAGAGAGATTGCTTGAAGGGTTGCCCAAAAGATAAAAAATAGAGATGATAATAGAGATCAATTACTGGATCAACATATCAATTGAATTGTGATATGTATTAGTAAATAGAGTTATGTTTTGTTAGATCAACCTATTTTTACTTTCTAGTCATTGTATCAGTATTGAAATCCTTTAATTAAGCTTAACCTAACAGTCATATGTAAATCCTTTAATCAAAGTGACATTATAATGGAATGTCCTTAATCCCTCTAATAAGGTGTTGGAATTTACAAGTGGGAAGTATACTTCTAAGAGGGGGGTGAATCAAAAGTACTAAAATTTAAACTTTAAAAATTTAAACTTAAATCAATACATGCATGAAAAGCATTTGACACCAGATTTGATCACCTAGAAACCCTCTAAAACAAGAAGGTAAAAAAGGGATTGGGATGATACCTACAACTTACTACTGTAGCAATAATGTAACTTGTCAAGGTTAGAATGTTTGAAAATTAGCAATGGTCTACCCTGTGAGAGGCCTACACTGTTAAAGGCTTTTACACCTTGTTAGAAGTGCACCTATCTAAAGGATTTACAAGACATTCACTTGGAATGCCACCCTGTTAAAGTATTTATACAATGGTTGTTAAACCAACCTAAGTCCATAGGATTTTATTCTGTTGCAACAATTGTTAGAGAGTACAATAGAATGTTTGACCTAATCACTTACAATTTGATATTTTTGATTTTAGATCCTTGTTTTGTCCAATCTAATCCTCACTGATCTAATATGAAGCTCTTATAATGTTGATTCTCTATTTTGCTAATTGATCTTGCAATACTCCTACTTTGCTAAGTCACCTTGAATGTCCTCTTATCACTTCACCCCTTCTACTCTTCTGTTCTTTGCTCACATGTATCACACTCTCATCATTTAGTGCACACAAATTATGGGGCTTTGATCTTTGTAAAAATATTTCATGACTTAGGGTTAGGTATGAATCTATGACTAAGATTCATCCATTTTGCCTCTTTAGCATTCTAATTATTTGATTGGTTACATTTTGATTACATAAGGAATCAAATAGATTTGATCTTATCTCTAAGCTTTGAGATCTATCCATTGGCTAGCATGCAAAATGGTTTACATCTTAGTTTGTGAAGGCACAAACTCTTATGTTGATTCTATGTTGCTTGGCACTTGCTGATTACTGATGCTTGAAACTTACTAAAATTCTATCTTGCTCGACACCTAAACATGCTCGAAATCTATTGTTCACTTGGCACATATGCTTGCTCAGCATTATCTATTTGCTTGGCACCTGAGTGACTTGTCACTTATTGTATTTTTGGCTCAGCACATATCGCAACTCGACACTTGTAGATATTATACTCGGCATATGTTGCTAGCTCAGCATGAACTTAGAAAATAGCTTAAGTGTGTTGACACTCAATTTTCAAAACCATTCTAAGATCAACAATCTCCCCCTTTGACATGAGTGTCAAAAACACTTAACTATGCATGATGAGTCTATCTCCCTTAAGTATAATACAATTACAATTCGGCATATATACAAAACTTCAAAACTATTCAAAATTTTGTGAAGGATTATATACCTTAAAATTTGTGTAACTCCCCTTGAGTTGATGTGCCTTCTTTTATTGTATCCAAAATCTCTCTGATTGGATTTGTCTCATGTTGATTCATTCTGATACTCTGTATCTAATTTGGTCTAATATGCCCTTTTTTGCTTTTTTTCTTTGTACTCCCCCTTTGTTTGCTCTGCTCTCTTTTTTTTGGCTCCCCTTTCATATGTCTCCCCATGCAGATTAAGTCTCCTTCTCGCCTTTTCATTTATCTCCCCCTTTACAATTTCTCCCCCTTTTTGATGCTTATGTCAAAGGGTCTATACATTGACTAAGTATTTTTCCAAGAAGGTCTTGTTTACTTCCATCACAATTCTCAGAGCAACATCCCAATTTTGTATTGCAACTTCTAGGGACTTGATTTGTATTGATGTCTCTACTGCAAGGTGAACTAAGTCATCTAATGTCAAAAGATTAGGATCTTTCTTCAATACATTTTCTACATAGGCTAGTTCCTTTTGTAGAATACCCATGTGAGGGATTAGGGCAACTTGTATTTGAACTAATTTTGCTCTAGTATTAGCCTCTTCTACTATCAATATAGCTAGTTCCTTCTATGTGTGAAGTGTTGTATGAAAGTGCTTCTCACTTTGAGCTAGATCTTTTGAAAATTGCATGCCTAATACTTTCAGATTTCTTTCCAAGCTCATTATTCTTTGGTTGGTTTCTTGTGTGAAAATTGAAGGATCGTACAATTTTGTGTATAGTGAAAATATATTCTCAAGTACTGTCTTCACCTTGTCAATTTTCTTTGCCAGCTCTACATATGATAGTGTTATTTCACTAGATATCTTTTCATTGACCTTTGCTTGAAATTTCTTCTATGACCATTCCATTAGTTTTGCATTGGTGTCATGGTCTTCACTTTGCACCTGGTGCACTATTTCTAAGAGTTTCTCCAATATGGGCTTTGTTTCATCAGGTGATTGCAAGCTGAAAGCATCTAAGAAGATTTCCTTAATCTCATGTAATGCTTGCTTTTATTTATACTCATTTCTGAGTACCTCCTACTTCGTCTTCCTTTCCAATGCCTCCTACATTAGATTTATCTGATCAAGTGTAATAGTGTCATAGTCATATTTTGGAATGACTATCTCTTTATCTAATGTAGGGTCTCCATAGTGAAGTACCCTTGCAACTTTTGTGGAGCTCGAGCCTAATGCTAAGATTTGTAGTGGCATTACATCAGCGTTTGACTTTTGAAGTGTTCTTGTAGGTGTCCTAGTAGTTGGTAGATTTACCAATGTTTGAATTTATTCCTGCTCTTTTTCCTTTGGAATTTCCTTGTCCTCTTATTATTTGTCTTTATCAATAAAAATTATTTGTGGTGGTGCACCCTATGTTTGTGCAATAGAGGTAGAAGTATCCATCTGTCTTGTTTGTTCCTTTGTAGGCTCTTTCTCTTTTGTAGTTTGAGTCTTGTGCTCAATCATCATCTCTTTGACTATGGAGTCAACCTTTTCAGATGTGTTATTGATTTTTTCACTGTAGGTTGTCCACTGGTAGCTATAGTGATAATAGAAGGTGGTTCTTATGGATTCAACTTATCCTTTGTTAAGTTAGTTACAACTTTCTGCAACTCATCTACATTGACCAATACCAGATTATTGCATAATTGAGCTTGTAATGTTGATTGGTCAAGGATCTTAAGATCCTCTATAGTTAATGGATCGATGTTATGACTAGAGTTGTTAGGAACATCCTTTACTATTACTATGTTTGCAAGTGTAGAGGTGCCATGTGGAGGGCTCAAAAGTGGCAATTGTGTGTCTGACACATTTTGTTCTATTTTCTACTCCTCAACTATGTTATCTCCTTTTTCTTTCTTAGTTTCTTCTTCTTTTTCATTCTCCTCCTCTTCCTCATCATTCTTTCCCTCAAAGGGATCCTTTTCTCCTTGCTTAATAGTTGTTAAACCATAAATCAACTTCCACATCTTATTGGATTTATTAACAACATCTTCAATGTTGTTTTCAAGAATGTTGAAGGCTTTGTATTTGGGTACAAATTTGCTTCCATGCTTCTTGTTAGCCTTAGTTATTTTTCCTTTTGTAAGCGCTGGCATTACTCAAGCCAATCTAGACTCTCTTATTTTCTTCTCCATATTAAGGCAATAATGCCATTTATTTTCAAAAATAGAATATAAATCTTTAGTCATTGAATTATCAAGTTCAAGTGGGGTGTTCTTGAACTTAGCCATCATGGTATATACAGATTCCTCAACCATGTTTTGTTCTTCCCTACTTAACTTACTAAAATCAATGTTCTTCAAGCCAGTTAAGTATGCATTATGTTTAATATTACCACAAATATTCTCTAAATCAAAATTGGTGGCATGACTTACCACTCTAAATTGGCTTGTGTCTTTTGACTCAGTCTTTTCTTCATCAAAGTCAAGTTGAGCAACATATTTTCTTCTTAATTTCTTCTTTGCTAGACCTTGTTGTTATGTTGCCTTCTTCTTTTCTTTATCCTTAGCCTTTTGAGTTATGGACATTATGCTTTCCTCTTCTTGGGTTCTAGCTTAGTTGGTGCTTCGTTGGCTTGTTCCTCCTCGGAACCTTCTTCCTCTTCATCTTCACCCATGCCTTGTGTCAAGACAAGTCGTTCCTAGCCCTATTCTTCTTCTTCTTCATCTTGATCATCTTCCTCTTCTCCTTCTATAGTTCCTTCTCCAAATTTGGCCTTAGTATCTTGACCAACTTATCCTTCTTTTTCAATATAGATGATGTCTTTAGATCCATGTCAACTTTTGATCTAACAACATCATAAGTGCCAAAAGGTATTGCACTTTTATTAATTTCCTCTACAAGCAATGATGTGATTTTTTTTGATGCCTCATCAATGTTTATCTCATATCCTAATGGCCTTATCCATCTAACTCTTGGTACTGCTTCTTGAGTATAAGTATAATCAATATCAACTAAGAAACAAATATCATTGATGTGCTGCTCTACTAGGGAAACTGGAATTCTTAGTCTTTGCTTCATGGACTTCTTAAAGTCCTCAAAATAGCTTGTCATGATGGTTTCAAAATTGGCTCCCATCTACTTTATGTACTCATTTATTTGTATAGCTATAGACCTATTGGTCATCCATCCTATCTTACCAAATGAGAGAAATTCATTTTGAACATAGAAAAAGATACATATCAAAATTGAGCCAAACTTACACTAAGCACTTTTGAATCTTCTTATTGCTCCCAAATTCTCCATAATTTGTTGCAATTATAGTTCTACTGGACCATATGTATGGTCTTTCTCAACAATTTTTTAGCCTACATCAATTGCAATGAATGACACATTGTTTAGTTGGCTTGAGTGGTAGAATTTGTGTGATATGACCCTCACTACAAACTCTATGAGTGGATCTTTGATGGTTTCTATGGTCATACCCCTCTTATTCCATTATGCCCCTATGTTCTTCTCAATGACTTCCTTGGAGTCACTTCTTAGGGTCATCGACTGATCTAGGGTTGGATAACATGTGACCCTATGTATGATTTTCTTTGATAACTTGACAAGACCACCTTCTAACCACAGGAATCCATCATGGATTCTTATCAAAACTATTATAATCCATTTTGTGTTAAAGAGTGTGGGGAAATCTAGGGCACGCGTTAATCCCTTTCTCTCAACAATGTTGAATTCTTCTTTCAATACCCCATTATCACACAGTTTGTTGTAGGCCTGGAAAATCTCCATGTCAACAATCCCTCCAACCTTGCAATTGTAGCATTTCCTAATATCTTGAACCATTATGAATTTTGGTGGGATAACAAATAAAGTGCCAACATGGTCATTCTTATACGTAACTTCTAGAATTGTCCTAAAATCTTGTTGCTTAACCTCATTGCTAGCTAGTTGAACCTCAAAAGCTTCCTTATCCTTAGGGTTTTTGGAGCTAGAAGCCATTTTACAACCTAGGGTTTCAACAAACTTTGAAATAGCATAGCTTGGAACTTGAGAAATACCTTAGATCGATGAGGTGATGTTGAATCTTTGCTGGAATCTTTGTAAATACTTTGTCTTTGCTTGGAAATCACTTTTTTGCTCTAGTCGATCTTTGCTCTATGTTCAAATGATGAAAAATGATCAAAAAATTGACCTTATACCCTTCAATACATAGCATTTAATGCTTAGTGAATATACAGTTGTACACTTGGCTCCTTATGTGATCTCTTCTTTACTCGACATTAATGCAAATTCCACTTCACTCAGTAGCTATAGGAATTACCCTTACTCAGCTTCAATAGAAATTATCTTTACTCGGTAGCAACTATCATTTCTTTTATTTGGTAGCTACAACTCACTCAGCTCCAACTTGTCTTGGCTAACAACTTGGCACACACTAGGATTTCACTTGGCTTTGGAAGAAAACTTTTCACACTCGGCAGTAGGATGAAAACTTGAAGATTCAATCTTGCATCTTTATTCATGCTAATTTATTCTTTTTAGTACTAATTTGTTTTGGAATTGATGTATGATAAAGCTTTTAAGTGTTAGTCCCACATACCATCTCTTGCTTAGTTGGATGAAGTATGACCACTTGACCTTTTAGGTGAAGTGATCCCTCCATTTGATGAGCTTCTTCCATCTCTTCTCTTCCATGTCTTATTCATCTCTCCCCTAATGTGTTCAACATCTACTTTTCCTTTTCCTTTGTTGAACTTAGAGTTGGGTGCTTTTCACTTCGTTGGGCAATACTTGTTGATGTGACCTATCTTTAGGTAGCTGAAATAGGTAGTTTGACTTAACCATCTACTATAGTTACCACTAAAATGTGTTCTTATATAGTTCTCATGGATGTGTCCATACTCTTGATAGTAGTGGCAACTCTACCTAGTGTTGTAGTCCCAGTTATAGTGGTGTCCATGACTTCCAATCTTTGCTGGTTTATTTGTTGACCACATAGGCTTAGATCTGCATTCAAAGGCTCTATGTCCATACTCTTGATAGTTGTAATAGTGACCTACAAATCTTGGTTTCCTAATGGTTCTAGTCTTTTATTCATGTGTCTGATGACCTTACTTATTGCACTTATGGTAGTGACCCATGTTTTTAGGTTTGTCATGCTGATATGTAGTCTTGCTTTTGCACACATTAGCAATATGTCCTTTCTTACCACAAAAATGACAAGTGGGTTTGGAATTATTATCTTTGTCATTCCTTTGTTCAGAAGTCTTGGATGACTCTCCTTCTTCAGTTTTGGTATAGCCTAGTCCTAATGTGTCATTACTGGATCTAGGGGATTTTAGTAGTTGGTAGAGCTTGAACTCAGGTCAAGTTGCAATTTTTGTGCACTTGCCTTTAGATCCTCATCAATCTTTGACAATTTATCTCTTATTTCCTTAGTGAAGATTTATGTATCACAAAGTTTACCAAAAAGTAAAGATACATTGATACAAGAGGTCTCTAGAGAGCCTAGAACAGTAGATAATTCTACTTAACGAATAGCAATCTGTTGAGCAATAAGTTCTAAAACTTTATTCTCATACTTTTTCTCAATTTTTTGCAATAATTTTTTGTGCCCATCCAAATCTTCATTATATTTTTGGACTACCTTTACTAATTGATACAAAATTGGTCGAGATATATCAACCTCTATGCCTAGAGCCTCTGCTAGAGTATTCTTAGCATCCTTAATTATCTTAAATTCCTTATTTCTTTCCTCTCTAAGCCTTTTTGCTTGGCTTTTTTTTGAAGAAGTTCTCCAAAAACATACATTTGATTAGGATTGAGATTAGAGATGTCCCAATTAGGAATAACAATCTCCTCATCAATATCTATATCTTCTTCCTTCCCTTTTCCTTTTCCCAAAAAATTTGTGCTTGGTTGAGGCTTGGTCTCAACTATCCTTGCACTTATTTCTTGCATGGTAGGAATAGAAACAATTGTAGAAATGGTAGAACTTGCTAAAAAAGTGGATACTACACTCATTGTTGAAATACCTATAGAAGAAATACCTTGTGTAGCCAAAACTGATGTAGAAGGAAGAGCTTTTTTCTCAATAGATGAAGTGTTTTCCATTCTATCAATGAAGTACTAAGTTGTACATGTGCAAAGATTGATTGAGTGCTTGTACTTTCAGTGCTAGTCACAACCAATCCTATTGAATTTGTCTCTGGGCTTGGTGTTTTCAATGTTTTACTTGGAGAATAAGGAAGTGAGGCTATGACCACTACAACAATCTTTACTGGGTTGGTCTCCTCAATATCTTGTACATCTTCCTCAGTAGCTTCCTTCCCCTATTTTTCTTCATCATCCACATTATCAAAATGAGTGGCTTCTTCATTATCAATCTCTTCATCTTTCTCATCGTCATCCTTGTTTACACTAACTACAAAATCACTCAGCTTGTGAAGAAGATAGACATTCTTCCATGTGTTTTTAGCATTCTTCACAACATGTTCTATATCTTTTAATAACACAAGACAAGTGTTGAATCTCAAAGTTAGCTTTTCTTCATTTCTCTTCAAAGATTCCTTCACCTCCTTGTCATCCAAATTTGGCATGAGTTACCTTAAGGTCTGCTCACATATATCTTTTGTAGTTTTCATGGCATGCTCCCATCTTGGCTTGACTTTCTCCATTAAAACATTAGGAATCTACTGAGAAAGTTGGTCTAGGGAGTATTTCTACTTACCCATTTTAGTTATTAACACTCTTCTAATTTATTTTTCTCATCTACAATCCTAGTCTCATATTTTAGTACCTTGGAGTTTGTTATGCTAGATCCTAATTCTAATTATTTCATCCTTTCTTCAAATGTGGGTGGAGACCTCTTGAAGATTATATCTCCCCCTTCTTTATCTGCTTTCTTCCTAGATGATCACAGAAGTAGATGTCTTGGCAGGCTTGGTAATGATTACCTTATCTTTATTCTTTAGTGGCTCTTCTTCCTCTAACTTTTTGTCATCTTCTACTTCTTCATCCTCTCCTTTTCCTTCAATCAATAGAAGAGTGGAACTAGTTTTTAGTTTAGCAATTCTCTTCTTGCCCTTGTTGACTGCCTAAGGGAGTTTGATTTCCAGTTCTATTCTAGCCTTTGCCTCATCATAGGTTCCAAAGTAAGAAACTTTAGGATCAATAGGCTCATTTATCAATGCCTCAATTATGTCTTTGGTTTCATCAATGTTCACCTCATATCCAAGAGGTTTTACCCATGCTATTCTTGGCCTGACTGCCTAAATGTATACTTTGTCACTATCAACCATGAAAGAAATATCATCTTTTTAATCCTCAATTAACTTCCTTAGAATCCTAAACATTATTCATCTTTTCTTTGAATGCATCAAAGTAGTTATCCATAATACTTGCATAATTCTCTCCCATCTCAGCAATATACTCATTAACTTGATAAAGAATGGGTACATCTTTTCTCCAAAATACTATACCTTTTGATGGGAAGAACTTTTGAACATAGAAAAATAAACAAGTCAAGAGTGAACCAAACTTACATGGATTTTTCTTGGAAGTTTTGATGCTCTCCATGTTCTTGTTGAACTGGTTCAGTAGTAACTCAGAAAGATCAAGTGACAGGTTATTCTTGACCACCTTATATGCTAAATCAACTACTTCATAAGATAAACTATTCAACCTACTTGAGCTTTAGATTTTATGAGTGATGACATGTATACCAAACTTCAATTCCATGTTGGTAACATAGCTTATCTTCATTCCAATGCCATCCCACTTGGAAAGGGTTTTCTTCTCTAGTTCAACTCGACCTAGGATTTTAGTCATTTTTTCTTTTGCCAACATCAGAAGACCAATGATCCTGTGGATCATTTTCTTAGTTATCAAAATTGGTTGTTCCAACCATAGTTGAACATTGTGCACATGACTATGGATAAACCTTATCCATTTTACTTGGTAATCTTATGGCATATGTGGAATGTGAGTTAAACCTTTTGTTTCAAGATGTTGATGCTCAGGTTTCAACACACAATTAGCACATAATTCCTTCAATGGTTCATCCATCTCTAGTGTTCTGATATCTTGAATAGAACATTTGAAATATGAACAAATATCATTGATCAACAATACTTTTGGTGGAGTTCATGACTATGCTTCACTCATATCTAAGGAATCTGCAATGACGGGAATCAACTTAAAATTTGGTGCCTTCCATTCCACACCTCGAACCAACATGTCTAAACCTCTTTTATTTTGTTGTTGGTGGATGCCATCTTCTCTAGATAGGGTTTGAGAGAATATGAAAAATTTCAGTAACAATTCACTCAAATCGCTTGAATACTCTGAAGATCACTTTGCATAGATAGCTCTTGAGAATTCACGGTGAGAAATGACTTTGATTTCACACTATTTATCAAATTTATCTTTTCAATTTCCATAAATGCTTGGTACTATTGCTTGCTCAAATGATAGACTATCATCTACTTCACTTGCATTGAATACTCGGTAGAGTCTTTCATGACTTGGTAACCATACAAAACTTAGTTACTCCCAACCTTTCTTGGTAAGGATAGTAACTCGGTAGTGCCTGCCATCGCTTAAATGGTGATCCTTTTACATCTTGAATGCTTATATGTATCTTTCATCCTATCAACTAGAACTGATGTGAGATGTTTTCTTTAGTATCCTAGTTATAGTTCTCCTTTGAGAAATCAAATGGAAATGGTGGAGTCACCCAATTCTTGAGTGACATCATCATTTCTTGGACTTCCATTTTTAGAAGATTTTGGAATCCATTGGTGTCTCATTTGCTTTATGATGTTATCAGCTTTTGGCTTCTTTTCATCTTCAATTCTTCTAGTATTCATATAGTTCTTGGAAAGATGACCAAGTTCTGTACAAATGAAACATCTTCTAGTAGTATCTCTTTTCCTCATGTGATGTTTCTCACAATTCATTCCAATGTGTCAAAATTCTCCATAGTAATGACATGCACCAAGTATTGTAGTCCCAACCAAATATAGCTTTTACAATCTATTATGTTGGATTCAATATCTTAGTTTTGCATTCTGATGACTTGTGCCCATGCTTCTTACATTTGTGACATTTGCCTTCAAATTTTGGTTTCTCTTTGCATTCATTTGGTCTATGACCATGCTAATTACAATTGTAGCATTTTCCATTGAATTTTTCTTTCTCATTGTTCCAACATTTGTTTGATGTATGACCTATCTTAACACAGTGACTGCAAGTAGGTTTTTGATTCTTTTGAGCTCCTTGCTTGGATGATTCACCTTCTTTTGTATATCTAATTCCTACTTTTCCTTTTTTTCTGTAATGACTTTGCTCATTCAACTGATTCATGTCTACTTTAGATTTTATCATCCTTTCATTGGATTGCCTTTCAGTGTTTAGATCATTATGCAATCTTTCATTTTTTGGTCTTAGATTCATGATTTCTTCATTTTCATTGGTGAGTTGATCAATAAAGTTTTCTTGCTGAAGAGTTAGGTGTTGAATTTCATTGTTCTTTCCTTCTATCTCATCTCTTATCTTTTCTTTCTCTTCCATGACTTCACACAATCTTACTGACTGAATTTCTTTCTCTCTTCTTAGTTTTCTTACTTCTTCTTGAAGAGTACTATTCTTTTCCAATAGGTCTTTGATTGCTTCATCAGCTTCATCTGAATTGCTTGAATGGGTATCTTCAATTCTTTCTTCAATGTAAAGTGGATCATTCATCTAGATTACAAGATCTTTTCTTCTATTCAGGGATTGAGAGAGTTGCTCTTTTTCTTTCTTGAGTTGTCCAATAGCCAATTCCAAATCTAGCTTCTCATTGTCAATAGCCTTGTCAATTCTAAATACCTCCATTGCCTTTGATCTTTGCTCAAGCTATTAACCTTTTCTCTAAGAACCACAAGGCTCTGATACCAATTGTTGGAAATATTATAATAGGCTAAGTTACTGAGAGGGGAGGGGTGAATTAGTAACTTATAAAACTTAATACATAATTAGAAATTAATCCTTCATGTGAATTCTAATCTAATTGCATGCATGAGAAACTGAAAACATTAAAGCTTACATAACACTTTTGACACACAATTTGGTGACCTAGAAACCTTCTAAATAGAAAATAAAATTGCGGTAGGGATGATACCCACAAGCTTTAGTACTATAGTATAAAGTTGGCCAATTAAGGCTTATAATGATCACTTCTAATGATCTTCCCAATTAGGAGCAATAAGGACTGCTAGGTTTACCTTGCAAAAGGATTTACAAACATACAATGAAGTATGCACTTGGTAAAGAGATTTACACAAGATTGTTATTTCTATCTTTTTAAAGGATTAGACTGATCCACCTGTTAGAATGACGTAGTGGCTAATCTCTGATCTACAACTTGGTTTGCTGAATGATATTTCTCTGAGTGTACAAATCACCTTGCTATGATAGATAAATCTTTGTTGCTCGTTATACTATTGTAGCCTTTGTAATTTTCTCTTATGCTCTTCTTTGATTACTTCTATGTCACTGTCATTTTTGGATGTGATACAATGTATTACATATATACCAATTCAATTTAAAAATTACAAAGTCAGCCACAATACAAGCTTACATAAATATTACAAAGTCAGCCAAAGTGTAGAAACTCAAGTTCTAAAGACTAACTCAGTGAGGTTTTGATACTCGATATCCACTGTCAATGCTCAACATTGTCATGCACTTGGTAGACATAGAAGCCTGGTCCATATTGATCACTTCCAAGTAGTCTTGAACTCAATCACCATTGGTGACTTGGTGAATACTATGAAAATCAACATATAAATTGAATCACTCAATTCACACTACATAGCTTGGTCAATGCTATTACTACAAGCTCTATATAAATTAAGTCACTTGGTTAACACTGAGTAGATCAGTTAACACTAGACTCATATCACATCAACTCTGAACTCAATAAGCACTGCACAACTTGATTTGTACTAATAAACTCAACATACACTGAGATGCTCAGTTTACACTATTGATCATCACCATATTAGTAACTACTCGACATAAACTAAAATCTATCCAAAGGACTCGATAGCAATTGTAGAACTCGGTAGCAATTGAAATGCTTGGTTAACACTATTAACTACTTGGTAGATACTTACAATTTGAATAAGTTTATGTCACTAATAACAAACATGACTAGAATGTCAACAATTATATGGAAGCATATGAGGAAAAGGTCAGTGTGAATAAATCAAAAAAATTCTTTATGAATATTTTTCCTAAAGTAGAAACAAATATTTACAACATTTTGGGCTTCAAAGAAGGCATATTTTTGTGTAAGTATCTAGGTATTCCTTTAGACAAAGGTCGAGATGAACAAGTGTTAGAAATGTTTAGAATAACTAAGAGGAGGGGTGAATCAATTACTCAAGGTCCATATGTACGATTTAAAATTAAAATATAAATATTCACTATTCTTCTTAACTTGTTGTTTCTCAGTCTCTACTATGATTATAAAATTATTGTCTCAAACATAACTTGCTTTGTTTAATGAAAACATTCTCAAATGTAAAAACATATAAAGCATTCAACATAGTTTGGCACTAGGATTTTATGTGGAAACCCAATTTGGAAAAAAACACTAGCTACATGTCACCATTTTTCACTCTTTCAAAGTAAGCCTTGTTAGGAGCCAACCCTATTAAAGTTTTACAATACACACTGTTAAATGTGACTTGGTTAGAGGATTTAATCACCATGTTAGGAGTGACCTTGTCAAAGGAATTTGATCATTCCATTAGAATGTCACCTTGTTAAAGGATTTACACAAACTATTAAGTCGTTTAAATGATTGTTAGGTCAACCTTTGTTAAAAGGATTTCAATACAAACTATTTACAATGATTAGAAAGGCAACAATAGGTTTTGATATTTATGACTACAACTCACTTTGCATGTTCAAATTGTTGTTTGATCCTTGTTTTGACTTACTGATAAGCTCCACATTGTCATCTTTGTTACTGATTTTCTTGGAAACCCTTCAAGCAATCTGATGGGACTCAAAATTGTATTCTTAGTTTGAGTACCATTTTAAGCTTTTGAGTCATTTTGAGTCCCTACAAGTGCATTCAATGCATGTTTCCCTGGCTGTACTTTTGAGGCCTATGAAGTGTTTAATATTTCTAACACTTTGCATTCAATATAGGCATGTGTCTTGTGATGATAAATTTTCATTCTGAGTCATTATGTGAAGTTTTGTTTTGAGTACTGTTTAGATCTGCATTTTTGCTTAAGTGTCAAATAGTGACATGAAGCCTACTTTGCATTTGAATATCTTGCACCTGAAAATGTTTCATGACTCTCCGCTTTGGGAGTGTTTAGCATGCATATTAGAGAACCTATCTTTCATATTTCAAGTCATTTAAATATGTTTTGACTAGGTTTTGAATCCTTCAAAATTGGTTGTTTACTGCTATCATGTTGATACATATTTCTCAGAATTCTAAGAGGCCCTATTTGACAAGTTATAACTTTGACCCAGTTGACCAAAATGAGAAAATTCCTTTTGCATTGCATTCTAGAGGTCAAATAATTATTATGTTTCAAATTTGAGCTTATGAAAAACCTATTTGACTAGTTTTCAAATGCAATTCCACATGCAATTTGTAAGGTTTTATTGGTATCATAAAATGCAAATTGTGATTTTGGGATGTCATAACTCTAAATCTATGATAGAATAGACCAAATGGATTGTATTATTGTGTTCTACTCTAAAAATTATTCAAGTACGCTAGTTTTCAAGTCTTGAAAAATCCATCTGCACACTTTCCTAGGTCCATTATGTTTGTGAAAATCATTATTTTGCCATTGTTCCAAGTTCTGCAAATCCAAGTACCTCACTTTGCCCACTTGCCAAATGTGTCTAGTTATTCATCATGAGCCCTAATCACATATTTATAATCTCCTTGTGATAATGAACTAAAGCACCATTTTTTATGTCCCCAAGTGTCAGTTTGACCTATTTTTGAAGCCAAAACCAAATGCATTTTATGGTTTTCTGACATGTTAGTTTGCAGGTAGTTTTGAGAAGGCAAATTTGATGGTCAATATCTTTTGACCCAGATGTTGTCATGACACAAAACCTGATGAGTTTCAAGAGTGTGAAAAAAAGAATCAATATATATGATTTCAAGGCTCAAACAGGTGTTTTAGTCAGTTTTTTAGGCTAGTCAAAGAACCCCTTGGCACGAAATGGGTAGTCTGCATGAAAGGTTAAAAAAATGAGTTTTAAAGGTTGAGTTAATGATTGATTCTATTTCTAATTAGTATAGTAGACTTAGTTGATCAGTCTAAAGGATCAAGTGTTATAGTTCAAAAAAAATTAGCCAGACCCACTTTGGGGGCCGGCTATTTCCATTAGGCAGATAAAGTTTGGGAATTTGGAATTATGGATAGGTTGGAGGTTGGCATTGATTTTCTTATTAGAATGAATATCTAACTTTTTGAGATCGAATGGGTGTAAGGAAATAAACACATAATGTTCGAATAGATGATGTATTTTGAACTTGCCATGGAAGTCCAAAGCTTTACAATTATTAAAGCACATCTCAACATTTAGACTAAAGTATGAGCAGTTAAGGCATTGACGATTAGCGGCCGATAGTTAATGTGACTGTCATGGTCAGGGTTTGCAAGGTGGCATAGTTAATTTGAATATCTGGTCAAATTTGGGGAGACCTGCAAGGTGGCATAAAGAAATGAACTAATTGGTCCACGTGGCCTGTTTCTCTTACAGTGTTCGGCTGACTCGCTAACTCTGTTGATTCATGCACCAAAAATGATAAGAAATCAAGGTTTTACACTAATCTGATCTTCATAATCAATTCCAACCACCAGAAGTGAATGTGAAGCATGCAGAGACACTCTACCACCCTGATCTAATATATCTACTTGGTCAGAAAATAATTATAGCACTGCCTCTGTCTTCTCAAGGCCCTGTTTTAGTTAACAGTTAGATTTTGTGGTACCTAAATCTATACTTAGATCAAATTTCTTCAGATCCCCATGATTGTTCTTGGAAGAGCCTTGACGACAGTGGTTGGAGGATAGTTTTGGAGGGAAAATCTCAGTTATGCCTAAACTATAAAGGCAATTTTTGTGAATTTTGTAAAGGTCAACCTTTCTCTGTTTTCTCTATTATTGCTCTACAGATTCTCAGTGTAAATTCCCCTATGCCTCTAAACTACATGATTTTCTACCTTATCTCTTTCAGCCATTAGTATGAAAGTGCAAGAACTCTTTGCCTCTTACTAGTGTTTTGTAGAGATCTATGATCTGCATGACTATATCTCCTTTGCCTATGAATGATAATATAAGTGAATCTCTCTTTCCTTGTGTCATTCATCTTGGTCTTTTGATATGCATGTGATTATTAGATTAAAGCAAGTCTGAATGTGTATATCCTTAGTTTCATTATTGTTCAATAGTGCATATATGGGCAGAGTTTGGTCCGAACACTCTATTTTGGTGCATCACCTCTTTAGATTAGATTAGGTAGATTTTCTTTCATGCTCTCCTTCTCCCTTTTCCTCTCCAAGAGTAGTTAGGTGTGCCCTGATAGTAAGAGGAAGTCGGCCTTCTCTGGAGACTCAACCTCATAGTTCAAGTCCCATAGCTTGGAGGTTGTTTCCATGTTTCACTAGGTTGTCCTCATGCATAGGCTTTGGACAAGGGTGCAAACCTCAGGGACAAAAATTTTTGGCACGCCCAGTGGGACAATTTTTTTAGAAAACTTCAAGCCTATTGGTGTCAAAAGGGAATATTTCAAGATCAATACCGAGGAGATAGTACTAGCTTCAGTGCTTAAGCCTTCAAGAGGTTCATTCTTCAAAGTACTTGGTGACTTTGAGCTTCAAATACATATCTGGTTCCAGACCAAAGTTGCAATGATGCATGCCCAGAGCTGAAACAAGGGCATCTTCTAGAGGTAAGTTTCAATATCAAGAGCTTTCATTTTCAAAACCTAAAAGAAGGAAGACTAGAATATCTTTATCACCGGTTAGGAGTGCAATAGTAACCAATACACCTACAAGATCTATCTCTACTCCTCCTACTATTAGATCTCAACCTAGACTACCATCAATATATATTAATAGATCACTTGTCTATATGGTGTTGCCTAAATCTCATACTTTTGCCACCTTTAATGGTGGGATCCCTCTCTTATTAGCCCAAAGACATGACATACGAGTAGTTTCCCTCAAAAGTATACTAGGGTTTACTAGTGAAACTTATATCTCTCCCTTAGAACACATTCAAGAGGTTGCAAATGTCTTCAATATCCATGGTATTATAGAGGATGATGTTGTAGTTAGGCTCCTAGCCTCATCCTTGAAAGGAAAAGCACTACAATGGTATAGAGGTTTAGCTCGTGGTTCTATAATAGATTGGGATGGATTAGGAGTAGGATTGTGCAAACATTTTGAGGATAAAAGTGACTATTTGTCACTTTTAGAGCAGTTGACTACTATGAAAAGATCCCTCCATGAATGTATGACTGATTTTAATTATAGATTTCAAAAGACATGGGATAGAATACCTACCTCAATGAAGCCTACCCTTGGTAATGCCTTCTTACATTACCTTAGAGCTTTTAATAGTGATATTGCCACTACAATCCAAACTATGGGGGGAAGATACTTTTCCCAATGCTTATTACATAGCAATAAAATTAGAGAACATCCTAATACAAGGAGGTAAGCTAGCTCCAAGGCCTCTTATGCCTTTCTTCCCTGATGTTCCAAATCATCAACCAGCAATGGCTCCTCTTCCCACAACTTCTACATCACAATCCCTTGTCCTAGTCCCTCAAGCTTCCACATCTTCAAATGGGATAGATGAAATCAAAGAGATGATGCAATCTCTAATGCAGAACATGGATAAAAGAGAAAAGAACTTAGATAAAAGATTACAAGATTATGGGAAGAAGTTGGAGGATAACTCCTCTATGATGCAGAAAGTAAGCAACAAGGTGGTGACTTTAGAAAGATAGCAAGCTCAAGGTAGTAAGCCTCATCAATTGCAATATCAAACTCCAAGCAGTGTGTTAGTACCCATATGGTCACAGTTTTAAAACTTCAAGTTCAGAGTTTTTGAACCACTTCAAACTGAAGTTTGAAGTAGTTTAAAGTGGTTCGATGGTTCAAGTGACCCGTCCTGCAGGTTTAAAACAAGTGAGGTTCAGATTTTGGGCTTGAAATGTAGATTTAGAGACAAGATTTAGATTCAATGTCTTCAAGATTGATGATTTAGAGCAGAGGTATAAGGACCATTTAATTCAGGTTCAAATGACTTCACAATAGGCTTCAAAGGTTCAAGTTTGCAAAATCTAGCTCCAAGTTCCAATTTCAAAACCAATTTTCAAAGTTCAGTATAGAGGTTTAGAGGTCATAGTTTGGTGACACTCGTCAGCTAGAGGATAAAATATCATCGTAGTAGAGCTTTAGAGTTCTTTTTAGTGGTCTAGAGTTGGTTCAATTTGTTTGGAATCACAGGTTCAAGTTCTTAAGATCAAAGCTTCGAAGTCCAAGGCATAGAAGGTGTGTTTCAGATGATTATTTTTTTAGAATATGTGAAATCTTTGATAGATTCTCTAAAGTAAAGATGTAGCTTAGGGCCGCAAGTATTCATAATTTTGTGGGGGGTACTTGGAGATACATGTTATTGAAGGCAATAAAGATGAGCATTTGAAGTTCATAACAAGAACTCGAAAGGTATGGTGAAAAGGGGTTTTTATTAAATAACTTGTTCCAGTTGATAAAAACTTGTGGAGGAATTGTATATCTTTTCAAGAAAGGAACTATAATTATAAAACCCATCCAAGACCTCACTTGAGGCTTGGAAATGAGAATAAAGCCAAGGCTGATGCTTTGACAGCAGTACCTAGGATCCACATAGTGTCTTCCTAGCAATGAAAAGAGCTCAGATTATTGTGAATGTATTCAATAATGCCATTCGAAAGGGTGTACATGGCCATGAGTTCTCCATGAACATGGAAACTATTAAAAAAAATGCATGTGGAAATTTAGCTCCTCACGAGGTATTTTCCATTGGAGAGACTTCAATCTACTGGTACAGCTAACTGATACCATGGTTTCAATATGAGACCGTCAAGTAGATATGAATTGCAAGAATATGAAGATATATATACTATATCCAAACACAATACCAAATTAGTTAAAATTGCAAAAGGACGCGTGATGGAGACTGTAGATTGTTTTAAATAACATCCAAGGCCCGGGCTCGAGGGCATACATATAAGCCGCTGGTACAAAGAGCATCAATATAAATGAAATGGCAAGAATGAACCCATATGAAAGTTTGAATTGAGGCATCGTGGCCTCTTGAATGTCATGAAAAATATGGAAAATTTAGTAATTGACATCTGTTGGATAATTATATACACCTGTTCAAATCAGATGTAACCATATAAAGATATTGAAAATTTGGTTAATAATCCTGGAAACTTTCCACATACAGAGATATTGTGAAATTGAGAAGTCATCAAAATAATTATGGATAAATATAAACTTTAAATAAAGTGTATCAAGGAAAACCAATGGAGAATAGATAAGAAACTTCTTAGGAATATAAAAAGAACCAACCACCAAGAATCAGTTATGAAGTGGAAGAGTTATAGAAATTGAACAGCCACCGACAATAGAGAAAGATAAATACATCTTAGCAAATGTGCAAGGGGTTCCATTCTTGTTGCTTCTGACTATAGACTTTGTGCTCCAGAAGGGAAGGAGATTCTGCAAAACTATTCTATTTTTCTTGAGAGGCTGTGAGAGGCAGAGCATGGGCTTTTTCCTTCTTTTCTTTTTCAGAACTGTGTGCCTGAGATAGAAATAGGATTTTGATAATTGATGTAATATTGTGAAAGGATTTTCTGTCTTTCTTGAAATAGCGGTTTGGTTGTAATGTGCACAAGATATTTTGTGATCTTTTGCAGTCAGGGAAGGGAGATTGAGGGTTAAGTATATCAAAACTTTGATTATGGTGTATTTTCCTTCCACTGATTATGAACTTTATGTCATTTTCAGTTTTCTTTGGATTACATTTCAATATCATTGTTTTCTTGTTACATCATCAGTTCAAACATCTTTAAAGGCTCTGAGTTTTATTTCTCTCAAGAGAATGGAAGATATATTTTATTTCATTACACAATGCAGTGTCTAGGAAATGAACTTTGTGTCACTTGTTGTTCTTTGCTTTCTTTCTATGCAATAATATAAGTTTACACATGTACACTATATTTACGGGTAGATGTTTGATATCCTTTTATGCTTTCTGGTAAAAGAATTCACATTTGATTCATTGAATATTTCATACGGGGAGCTGTACCTGATAAAATTTAGGGGAAGGTTATCAACCTCATGATAACCTATCCAACTATTGGTGTTAGCTTGTCCTTCCACTTGGGCATTCAGGGTCAGATTTACATGTATTTTCTCAAGGGACAATCTGTTCACTAACAGATTTTTAGCAGCTCTGCTGGGGAAAGAATCGCATTTGCAGTGTTTTCTTTTCTCAAAAATCTGAAGGTACCTCCCTGAGGATGGAGGTTGGTGGCTCTATTGAGGAAGAATGCCGAAAAGTCTTCCTTACAAATCAAGAAATCTTGAAGGAATGGGTTCCAGCAGAGGATGGAGATACCTCTGAAATCTTCATCTTTATCCCACCTTTCAAAGATAATCCCATCAGAGAAGTTACAAAAGAAGTAGCAAAGCAAGTGAGCTGGTTGAAGTCTTTCTATGGTGCTATCCTCATCAAGAAAAGACCCAAGATGCAATATTTAGAAGAAGAAATCCAGCCAGAATTACTCTAGCATCATGTTGATCTAGTTTTACAAGAAGAGAATACTCGCAACAACACCAAAGTAAAGATAAGCCATAATAATGAAATATTTTCTCAAGATCTTTCCTCATCTCATGCAAAAATTGGTTCATCAAAAAGTCATGGTGATTGCTCTTTTCCTAAAGATTCTATTGAGATACTTTCCCCGGGTGCCTTGTCTGAAAATGAATCTTTAAATACCACAAAAGATTGTGAGGGTATTAATCCTTTGAAGGAGAATGTACAGAAAGAGTCTTTTCTTGAATCTTTTCATCCTGAATATGTTGCAACAATGAACCTTGTAGATGATGCTACTTTTAATGGAGATGTATTCAAATCTTGTTCTCCATATCCTAAGATTTTCAGTTTTAACTATGTTGATAATCTCCCTATTTCAGAAGTTCCTATTGATGAGAAAGTTGAAACCTTGCCTTCAGATTTTCAATCTTTCACTTTTGATGTTGAACATTTTTCTTTGGAAAACCCTCTTGATGAAAAGATTCAGGATAGTATGCAGCCTAAGACTGAACTTCTTATTTCTATGAAGAAAGAAGATGATTCCTTATGCTTGAAAACTAATAATCAGCATGTGCAAAGATTGTCTGAATTTGATGATGAAATCTGAAACTATGACAAGGTGAAAGTGCATGAAGAAGAGTTTCTTTTTCATGCTGAAATCATCACTCAGCCTGTAAACTGTCTAGCTGAAGCATGGAAAGAAATATCATTTGATCAACAAGAAAGGGTCATTGCTGAATTTTTGCTATGTCTTCAGCCTAAAGATGTCTCTCAAACTAATCCTCTTGGTAGTGATTCAATTCTTCATGAAGATGAGAAAAAGATGTCTCTAGACAAAGATGCCCCTGCTAAATTTCTTGTTGAGAAAGAAGAATATCAAGCTGGCCTTCAATCTAGTGGTGGTTCAGCCGATGTGTTGGAGAATGCGATTCTCAATGGAGAAGAAGGAATCATAGGTACATTTTTGTCATCACTCAAGCTAGATCATTTCTTGGATGAGGCCTCAGGTACTTTTTCAAATCAATTTCAGAATGAAGTATTTATTGGCAATTTTCCTTTTCATTCATCTATGCATGATGTTTCTGATTTGGGTAATGCTGAAAAGTGTGATGACATTCTGAGAAGAGAAGGGGATGGAATTTATGGTATATTTGATCACAGTTGGTTCCTTGAAAGAAATGAAGAAGACATCCATTTGAGGTTTGATCCTATGCTAAAGGAGGCATCATCATGGCTACAAACTGATCATGATCATGCACAGGAGTTGAATCTACACGACAATATTTCTGAGGGGTATACATCATCTTTTGTTGAGGCTTTTTCATTTCATATTTTTCAGTTTGAAGTAGAGTCTAACACTGACAATGTGAAGGATCAATTCTTAAGTGGAGATGAATATTATGATGAGTTATGGCTTTTTGGAAAAGAATGTTGATTAGAATATGCATGTGCACTTTCATTTTGAAGTTTGGTACTGAAAGAGTCATCAACGAGAAATGGTTTGGAGCTATTCCACTAAGGTACGTCCTATTAATTCGGAAAGGCTCCTATTTCTCTCAACTGATAAATGGTTTCACATGATTCTTCTCTTTATTTTGGTTTCATGGTAGGTCCTATTCCTACCTTTGAAAACTTTGTAAATATCTTTTTGGTGTGCATAGTGTTGTTTGAATAATGTGCAAGCTTCATGCTTGCCAGTAGTGTAGGTGTTTGTTTTGTTGGTTAGTTTTTCCCTGCTCCCCTCTGCCCCCTCTGCAAGAAACTCTCGATCTTATCTTGCTGACTCTATTTTCCCAATGGATAAGGCACTGTTCTTTCTCCCAGAGATTGTTGGAGTTCTCTAATTTTGGTATCAAAATCAGTCCCACAGTTAGAGCCCCTGTTAGTACCCATATCGTCACAATTTTAAAACTTCAAGTTCAGAGTTTTTAAACTACTTCGAACTAAAGTTTGAAGTAGTTCAAAGTGGTTTGATGGTTCAAGTGACCCGTCCTACAAGTTTAAAACAAGTGAGGTTCAAATTTTGGGCTTAAAATGTAGATTTAGAGACAGGATTTAGATTCAATGTCTTCAAGATTGATGATTTAGAGCAGAGGTATAAGGACCATTTAATTCAGGTTCAAATGACTTCACAACAGGCTTCAAAGGTTCAAGTTTGCAAAATCTAGCTCCAAATTCCAATTTCAAAACCAATTTTCAAAGTTCAGTACAAAGGTTTAGGGGTCATAGTTTGGTGACACTCCTCAGCTAGAGGATAAAATATCATCGTAGTGGAGCTTCAGAGTTCTTTTTAGTGGTCTAGAGTTGGTTCAATTTGTTTGGAATCACAAGTTCAAGTTCTTAAGATCAAAGCTTTGAAGTCCAAGGCACAGAAGGTGTGTTTTAGATGATTGTTTTTCAGAATATGTGAAATCTTTGATAGATTCTCTAAAGTAAAGATGTAGCTTAGGACCGCAGGTATTCAGAATTCTGTGGGGGGTGCTTGGAGCTACATGTTATTGAAGGCAATAAAGATGAGCATTTGAAGTTCATAACAAGAACTCAAAAGGTATGGTGAAAAGGGGTTTTTATTAAATAACTTGTTCCAGTTGATAAAAACTTGTGGAGGAATTGTATATCTTTTCAAGAAAGGAACTATAATTATAAAACCCATCCAAGACTTCACTTGAGGCTTGGAAATGAGAAGAAAGCCAAGGCTGATGCTTTGATGGCGATACCTAGGATCCGCATAGTATCTTCTCGGCAATGAAAAGAGCTCAAATTATTGTGAATGTATTCAATAATGCCATTCGAAAGGGTGTACATGGTCGTGAGTTCTCCATGAACATGGAAACTATTAAAAAAAATGCATATGGAAATTTAGCTCCTCACGAGGCATTTGCCATTGGAGAGACTTCGATCTACTGGTACAGCTAACTGATACTATGGTTTCAATATGAGACCTTCAAGTAGATATGAATTGCAAGAATATGAAGATATATATACTATATCCGAACACAATACCAAAGCAGTTAAAATTGCAAAAGGACGCATGATGGAGACTATAGCTTGTTTTAAATAACATCCAAGGCTCGGGCTCAAGAGCATACATATAAGCTGCTGGTACAAAGAGCATCAATATAAATGAAATGGCAAGAATGAACCCACATGAAAGTTTGAATTGAGGCATCGTGGCCTCTTGAATGTCATGAAAAATATGGAAAAATAAGTAATTAACATCTATCAGATAATTATATACACCTATTCAAATCAAATGTAACCATATAAAGATATTGAAAATTTGGTTAATAATCCTAGAAACTTTCCACATACAGAGATATTGTGAAATTGAGAAGTCATCAAAATAATTATGGATAAATATAAACTTTAAATAAATTTTATCAAGGAAAACCAATGGAGAACAGATAAGAAACTTCTCAAGAATATAAAAAGAACCAACCATCAAGAATCAGTTATGAAGTGGAAGAGTTACAGAAACTGAACAACCACCAACAATAGAGAAAGATAAATACATCTTAGAAAATGTGCAAGGGGTTCCATTCTTCCTGCTTCCGACTATAGACTTTGTGCTCTAGAAGAGAAGGAGATTTTGCAAAACTGTTCTATTTTTCTTGAGAGGTTGTGAGAGGAAGAGCATGGTCTTTTTCCTTCTTTTCTTTTTCAAAACTGTGTGCCTGAGATAGAAATAGGATTTTGATAGTTGATGTAATATTGTGAAAGGAGTTTCTGTCTTTCTTGAAATAGAAGTTTGGTTGTAATGTGCATAAGATATTTTGTGATCTTTTGCAGTCAAGGAAGGGAGACTGAGGGTTAATTATATCAAAACTTTGATTATGGTGTATTTTCCTTCCACTGATTATGAACTTTGTGTCATTTTCAGTTTTCTCTGAATTACATTTCAATATCATTGTTTTCTTGTTACATCATTAGTTCAGACATCTTTAAAGGCTCTGAGTTTTATTTCTCTCAAGAGAATGGAAGATATATTTTATTTCATTACACAATGCAATGTCCATCAAATGAACTTTGTGTCACTTACTGTTCTTTGCTTTCTTTCTATTTAGTAATATAAGTTTATGCATCTACGCTATATTTATAGGTAGATGTTTGATATCCTTTTATGCTTTCTTGTAAAAGCATTCACATTTGATTCATTGAATATTTGATATGGGGAGTTGTACCTGATAAAATTCAGAGGAAGGCTATGAACCCCATGATAACCTATCCAACTGTTGGTGTTAGCTTGTCCTTCCACTTGAGCATTCAGGGTCAAATTTACATGTATTTCCTCAAGGGACAATTTGTTCACTAACACAATGGTAGGCCTCCAAATCCTAATCATTGGAACAATTATTTTGATCAAATTAGGTAGGGTGTCCATGCTTCAACCTCAAATGCAAACCAAATTAGGGCCATAGTCCCTCAAAACAATATGGCTCAAGATCAAGATTTTTGTCCCTCCTGTAACTACTCCTATACCTATTGTATGTGTCAGAAGGATGAATCTTTTATGGCTTTAATAGTCAAGGAACTTGCAGCAAAATAATCATACAAGGAGGACCAATTTAAAGATGCCTCAGATATGCAAAGACAGGGCAATTGCTCTTTTATGAATCATCAGATGGAGGAGCATTGTAATGTAAACTAGGATTCCATTGCTCATAACACTAAAAGAAAAAGAAGAGCTATGGAAGATGTTGTCCCTCCTCCTCCCAATCAGGCCTCAACTTCAAATTTGATATCTCATGAGCAAGTAGCAAATAATCAATCAAGTACCTTTCAGCAGGATAGGCAAAATCATGGCAGAAAGGATGCAAGTGATCCTCAGGTTATTCCATCTCAACCTCATACAATCGCAGCTCCCAAGGGTTCTACCAAAAAACCTGCTATGCCATTCAGTGTGGTAGAGCAAATGAAGAAGACAAATGTGAATATCTCCATTTAGGATGTTGTTGCTACTATACTCGTGCAAAAGAGGTTGTTGTAGAAAGAATTGGAAAGAATTGAACCAAAGGATCAGCCATCTAGTATGGAAAGTGCCACAAGCCTAGGACAACCATCAAGGGAGGTAGAAAAAAGTAAAAAGGTTAGACCTCCTCCATTCTATGTTTCTCTAATTATAAGGGGCAAACTAGTCCATAATTGCATGATTGAATTAGGAGCTAGTAGTTTAGTGATGCCTAGGTGTGTTGCTGATGCTTTGGAGATGATATATGAGCCCATTGTTAGGGATGTATTATAGTTGGATGGTAGTACTATCAAGAATATAGGGATCCTTAGGAATTTTGAGATGGCCTTACATGCATGCCCTAGTTGTACTATAACCCAAGATATATCTATTGCTGAGGTCAAGCCATATTTTGCCATTTATTTGTCAAGAGACTTCACGACCCAAATAGGTGGTTACATATCTTTCGATTGGTGATATGTGTTTTTTAGAACAAGATATGGAGCCAAAGCTTCAATTAGAGTAGAGCCTCTAGCTCTCCATCATACCAAGCCCCACACCCCTAACCTCATCAACATGAATTGCACTATCATAGAAGTGGATGAGAATGGCATAGTAAGTAAGCATGCCACATCCCTAGCAGAGATACTTGATTTTCTCTTAGATGAATGGGCTGATGCATATCGATTTGATTCTATATCAAAAACCCTTGAGATAGGTCTCAGTACATATTGTATATTGGAGAAAGATGCTCTAGTTCCCAATCTTGTGGAGACTAAAGAAGATATGAGTGGGATATGGAGTATGTACTTTGATGGATCAAGGAATAAAAATAGATCACAAGGTCTGGCCAGGGTATGAGTAGTTAAGGCATTGAAGGTTAGTAGCCAGCAGTTAATGTGACTATCACGGTCAGGGTTTGCAAGGTGGCACAGTCAATTTGAATATATGGTCAAATTTGGGGAGACCTGCAAGATGGCATAAAGAAATGAACTGATTGGTCCATGTGGCCTGTTTTGCTTATAGTGTTTGGCTGACTCCCTGACTCTGCTAATTCATGCACCAAAAATGATAAGAAATCAAGGTTTTACATGAATCTAATCTTCATGATAAATTCCAACCACCAGAAGTGAATGTGAAGCATGCAGAGACACTCTACCACCCTAATCTAATCTATCTACTTGGTTAGAGCACAGTTATAGTACCGCCTCTATCTTCTCAAGGCCCTATTTTAGTTAATAGTCAGATTTCATGGTACCTAAAGCTATACTTAGATCAAATTCTTTAGATCGTCATGATTTTCTTGGTAGAGCCTTGATGGCGGTGGTTGCAGGATAGTTTTGGAGGGAAAATCTCAGTTATGCCTAAACTATAAAGGCAATTTTTGTGAATTTTGTAAAGGTCAACCTTTCTCTATTTTCTTTATTATTTCTCTAGAGATTCTCAGTGTAAATTCCCCTGTGCCTCTGAACTACATGATTTTCTGCCTTATCTCTTTCAGCCATTGGTATGAAAGTGCAAGAACTCTTTACCTCTTACTGGTGTTTTGTAGAGATCTATGATCTGCATGACTGTATATTCTTGGCCTATGAATGATAATATAAGTGAATCTCTCTTTCTTTGTGTCATTCATCTTGGTCTTCTAATCTGCATGTGATTATTAGATTAAAGCAAGTCTGAATGTGTATATCCTTAGTTTCATTCTGGTTCAATAGTGCATATATGGGCAGAGTTTGGTCCGAACACTCTATTTTGGTGCATCACCTCTTTAGATTATATTAGGTATATTTGCTTTCATGCTCTCCTTCTCCCTTTTCCTCTCCAAGAGTAGTTAGGTGCACCCTAATAGTAAGAGGAAGCCGGCCTTCTCTGGAGGCTCAACCTCACAGTTCAAGTCCCACAATTTGGAGGTTGTTTCCATGTTTCACTAGGTTGTCCTCATGCATAGGCTTTGGACAAGGGTGCAAACCTCAGTGACAAAAATAACCTTGGCATTTGACATCCAAGGATTTATTGAGATTTTACTCTAGTGGTGGACATAAATGCATTTGTAGAGGGATTTCAAAAAGTGACACATTTTATGTAGCTTATAGGAGACAGTGCCATAAGAAGACTAGCCTATGATATAGAAGTATTTGAAAACCATCCTTAGCTATGTGAAATAGGTGATCCCATAAAGGAGTAAATACAAATTCACAAGTCCATAGTGAATTAGAGTAATCACATCAAAAAGCTAGCCGCACAAAATATAAACTAGAAATCTTGAGTATTGTAAAATGAAAATACCTGGAATCAAAGCATGTACAGGGAGCCTATAGAAGTTTAATCTATGTTTTAAAAGTAGAAATCTCAGACCTATTCTAGAATTCCTGTACAATATTGTTCATCGCATGCATATCTTTGCTTACATTTGGCAAATCATGCTAAAGCTTTAGTCCCACATTGTTGAGGGCATATTTCTTTAAGTTGTTTAAATACCTTCCCACATATTACTTAAGTGTCTTAAGAGACACACCCTTTTTAAAAGGGAAGCATGTGTGTGTGGTGAGACAACAGACAACTGGTGACTAAAATGCAATTTTGAACAAAATTGGAGTAGGTGACCAAACTGGAAGATTACATCATCCAAGGAAACATGGCATCAAATCGTAGCATCATGGAGCAAACTGTGTAGTTAGAACAAAATTGCATGATGGTGTGAAAAGGTGGATATAACTGCATTACAATTTCATGGAAGAAAATGTTTAGTTTAGATAACTGCCCCAATGATTCAAAATGATCTATTTTGCAGTTTCACATGGGTTAACTATATTAAGGGTGCAGGGTTCCAAAGGTGCAAAATGATGTGTTTCACTCAGTCACTTGGGTTAAGGTAGAGTTAGAGTTAAGAAATCCAATGATGTGAAATTGTGACATGTGACAAAGCACTCTAGTGAAGCAATAAGGTGGTAGTGATGATGTGGTGGATCTAGCCAATGGGAGCTTGCCACATGGCACCTACATGGTAGTCAACAGAAGTTTGATCCAAAATTTAAAAGAAGGGTAGAATATGAAATTTTAAAAATTTTGATTTCTTTTTATCTTCTTTCAAAAATTGGTTTTGATTGATGTTCATTCAAAAATTTGAATGTGCAAGCTCTGACTCAAAAAAAAAAGTGTTTTAAAGATTTTTCTATAGTTTAAACTATAAACTATTTAAAAAATTTCATTTTAATATTCTAAACTTGAGTTGGGACCTAATTTTTCAAATGAGTGCCAAAGGGGCATTTTTTATTGAAAATGCAGAGTGCAATATACATTAGAACTGAGAAAAGATGAACTATCTAGATATGGAATTAGAAAATGCATAGTATCTAGCAGTCAGAGCTATAAGAAGATTTGTAAAATGGGGGTGTTCTTAGCAAAAGGAGAAAATTTCATGATTGAGCATCAAAATCAATTAGAGGGCAGATAATGAAGTTTGTTGACTCTAGATTTGGAGGAAAATGATTATGAGAATTTCTTTTTTCCTCTAAAATTCATTTGGTGGGTATTTTTGCCCCTACTTTGATATTAGATATGGAATCAAAATTAGTTAGACATTCCATCAGTCTGAAGATATTTTCAAAGCAGTCTTTAGCAACAAGAAAAGATCTTATTTTTAGTTATAGAAAGAGGGTAGAGAGAAGTTGTGCATTAGCAGATGGGAGTTTTCCAAGTGGAAAAATGACAACACCTGATCTGAATCAGGAATTCTTCATGTCTTCTTAATCTCTTCTCTTCTCTTTGTCTAGGGTTGATGGTTGGTTATTTCTAGACTATTGAGCAGAGCTTTAGCTGTGATCCCACCATTCATGCCCAACATTTTTCTTGTAATGAACAACAAGTTAATGAATTACAAATAGTTCTAGTTTATTCAACAGGTTTAGAAGTTTTTTTCATGCATCTTTTTTTCTTTTTTTTAAGTAAATTAATAAAAATGCAGTGACAAGTTAATCTTTAGTCTGAATCTTGTCTCATCTTGTCTCTTTTTCATGTTTTTTGTGATCTTTTGTGATATATGTACAAGGTGCATATTGTCCAGTTGCAATCTATTTTAGGTTGTATAAGTTGATATGTTTTTCTTGTGATTCAAGGATTCATGTAAATTCTTAGTTTATCATCATAAGGTTGCACATTTCATGAAGGGATAAGTCGAGTATGAGATTCATAAGTGATACAGATATCTGATTCACAAGGTGAATAGATAGATCTGGAAGTCTTGATACATGAAATATCTCGATGGTTTCCAAGGATGTATGTTAGTGATTTGTGGGATTTCCCAATATATAAGGCATTGATTAGCTACATGATTTAAGTGTAGTGTTGTTCATGTCTTGGTTATGCTAAAATCAAATTATAATCAAATCCTTTTCCCTTTCTATTTAGGAGTTGAAAAGAGTTACCCCCACAGAGCTTGTTAAATTCATGTGTTATTTCATTACCTATTTCATATCCATGATTGTTTGTATAAGTGCTAGAATATTAAGGGTATTATCTTCTTTGTTATATTCAAATGTATTCTTTAGCACTAGTACCATATGAATGAATCTGACATACACCTACCTAGGTTTTGCAGAGTCTAAAGTAGAAGAAGGGTTTAGTCTTATAGTTGGTCCTGGTGTCTAAATAAGTATGTTGAATATGGGAATCAGCTGTCACTAGATGTATTCTATTCATATCACTAGGTTTTTGAAACATGACATATTAAAACACCAACACAATCAACCTTCACCTAACAACAACACTTAACCCATTTTCATAGATTCACTTATCAATATAAGTAGCATCTATGCTATCACCTTTAGCTTCGCATACAATAACACACTCTTGTGTTCACCCTTGTGTGTCTCCAATCCACTTTTCTCTATATGATTCTCTTACATTCACACCTCACCAAACACTTTTTTTTTGGCTTTGTACCTCTTTAAATAGGCAATTCTTTCTTTACTATTTTCTATGATCAAGTTCAATAAGATTCATTGTATATGTCCATCTTCTTGATCATCCACTAGAAACTTCTCTGGAATCCATCAATTATGTCATTACCTAATCCTCACCTTGAATTTAATGATCCAACTCATCAATCTTATCTTCAACACATTTTACATCTCCCAAGAAATCAACTAAGTTAGTTAAGAATCACAATTTCCTCAAATTCATTCTCAATAATGTTACTTGATAATCTCTAAATTATGACACTCAGTCATCACTAAATTACTCGATCCCTATAAATCTTCTAGTTTAGCATCAAAAATATTTCTTGGTCGATAATAATGCTTGATTTGTTGGTGTTTTAACACTACAAGTTGTAGAAACCCTATACTAGGATGCAGAGAAAAGATAAATGCCTAAGGAATGTCTATTTCCCATATTCAACAGAAATTCTCTCAGATCTGGACCAACTTCAACAAAGCAGACATGGGCTTTCTACTCTTTAGGTCCTGCAAAGCCAAAGTGGGTGCACCTAGGGATTAAAATGGCTTCTTCTTTGATTTTTCTTCTTCAATATTTTCTCACTAATATTCTTCTCTTTAGATCTATCCCTTCTAGCATATAAATGGTCAACAATATTCTTGATATTGTAATCAACTTATGTGTTACATCAACTAACTATAAACTCTAAGGAAGCTATTACAACAAGGGAATGACCAACAATTTAGTTCTTTATTACAGAAATGGAAAATTGATTTTGATTTATACGTGTATTATGCAACCACATGACTATATCAACTTGCATCTGAATTAATGATTAGTGCCTTATCCATTGTTATACAAAGTCAAACAATTAAACTTAGACCTATTTAATTGACTTGCAATCAAACTTGTCAATTGATAACCCTGAATTTCATTCTTATGATATCCCTCCATATACCTAGAAATCCTATCAATTTGTGAAAGGACTTACTTAATTAGTTGAATCAAAAGCAATCAATGAAAAGATATACAACTCATCCAAGCCACATTAAATTGAAAGAACTTTTCTCATTTCAATCTCAAAATAATAGATACATGAAAATGGAGACAAAACTCAAAGATACAGATATGCAGAACTTCTCTTTTGTATTAATTTTCCTTGAAAATCATACATTATTGGTATAAACTCAAAATATAACTGAAAACTTGACAAACTTAATCATTCAATATTCATTGTATTCTCAAACTTGCAAAATGAATACTGTAAGAAATGAATAATGTTGAGCAAGGAACGAGAAACAATCCAAGTAAGTTAAGTGTGAAACAATGTTACCATGAGATAAGCAACTCCAAGAGCATACACCAAGATGGTTCAACAATGGAGACAAGGATTTATAAGGGGAAAGCAAAGAAAACCCCTTGTGAGTTATTATGAATGAAGGCAAATGCCTAAAGAAGAGAGAGAGAGAGTGTTGGAGCAAAGGTAGCTCAATACAATAACATCAAGTGCTTAGAGTGGTGTGTAATTGTGAAGAAAGAAGGAGGAGCATCTCTTATATAGAGATGAGAGAGGAGTTGCATTTGTAACTCCTATTTCTATGAATGCCACATTCATAATAGGTGTGTGTGCAAAGTGTCACAATCCTCTTAAGGAGGATAAACTAAATAAAGAAATAAACAAGAGTTGTCCTTACATGTGGAATAATGGACAAATAATGACATGTCCTCCACATGTGTACAAGTGGACAAATTACATGTAGAGACCCTTGGAATATCCTAATTAAAATATATCCAAGGAAAGATTAACCTTTCTAACAAATACAACATACAACTTACACAAAATTTGGACCGACTATAATAGAAAAAACACTAAAATTCTACAAAAATCGAACCCCCACTCCACATCTTGGAAATCCTTTTATAAGAAAGGATTACAACAAGCTTTAGATGGGAGGACACATGTCAAAATTCAATTTGAAAGTAAATACAAAAATACTTTTTGATATTCCTATTTTACAAAACATTCTTTGTATTCGGACAAAATTAGGGAAATATTTATATAACACAAACGTGACACTTTCTATAGATGTCTTCAACATAATTTTGTTTGTATTCTAACTGACTGTCATTTTCCTTGCCTTTTTCTTCACTTTTTCCCTTCTACAATCTCGTTGTAGTTCTTCAACTGCTCACTGATGGCATATCCTTCATCTCTCCAACCACTTCCCATACATATATTTCCCTTTCAGTGGGCCATTCAGTGCCTCTGACTTCATCTAAGTCTCTGTTAGTTGTTTTTTTGAACCCTAATTTTTAGCTTGAAAATCCAGTCTTCCTAATGGAATTTTCTTGGTTTTCTTTGATTTTCCTCTTATAAATATTGAAAAGTGCTTTTAAAGTCTTGCTTTATGAAGGCAATGTTTAGATTAATTGTCATAACAACAAACCAGAGGACATGTGTTCCATAGTACAAAATCAAGCGAATAGTTTCAAATGGTACAAAGAATTTTTGAAACACTTTGTACTTCTTGAACTAGTTATAAGTGGTTCAAAAGTTTAGTGGGTCTGCTTCAAACCAAGTTGCCAAAGACTTCAAAGTTATGTAGGACCCATTCTAGGGGTTCAGTTTTAATGGTTCAAAAGTTTGGGGGTTCAAGTTTTATGGCTCAAAGCTTAGTTCAAAGTTCATTTTCACCATTTCAAAAGTGTAAATGAATGTTCAATATTCAAACTTTAATGTGCAGATCCAAGACTTAAATTTCATAATTTAGCAACAAGTTTGAAGGCTCCATTTCTACCATCCAAAGGATGCAAATTCATCAGTTATAATAAAAGTTCAAATTGAAGTTTGAGGTTTGTATGTTTTGGTTCAAAAATGCATATTTTGAAGCACAAGCCCACCACTTCAAGGTTCAACTCAAGCTAAATGAGGGAGTTGGAGACAAAGCATGAGTCTAGAAGTTTGGAAACCAATAGATGGAATCATCATTCAAAAATTAAAAATAACATAATGGACATATGAAATGTAGAAAGTGGTTGTGATACATTTGGAAAAATATGCAACACCATTGTTATTATCTACCACATGAAGGTCATAGTGGTAATGGTCAGTACACAAGAGTGAAATCAAAAGATTGTCTTCAAATTGATTGATAAAATGCCAATTGGAAAGGAGTCATCTTTAAAGGCCCAAAATCAAGATCCAAACCAAGATCAATATCAAATTTTTGCTCATCCTACTTGATAAATTAATTTGGATGCACACAAAATATTTAGATTGTAGGTTTTAAAAGAGAATATTTTGTAAGGAATGTAAGTATGAATAGTTGACCCAAATGTGAAACTCTATGTTGTCAAATCATATCAGTGTTGTGCAAATTCAAGAGAGTAATAACATGGAGTTTCCCATGGCATATCAAGATCAATATACTATCTCTGATTGGGTTGTTGAAGATGCCACAATATATGTTCGAATAACTTTGTGTCATGGTGATCTCTAGATGGTTACATCACTAATATCATGGGCATCTTTATAAAAAAAAACCTAATGTCTATACACCTTGGCATAGGTGTTCAACAGCCATATGTACCAGATGTAGCATAGTCTAATAAGATTCAAGGAAGAGGTAGAAGTCATAAATGCAAGTGACACGTTTGGTAGATTTCCATTGGCTAGAAGCCCATAAAATGTGGAGACCAAAGCACAAAGATAGATCTTAGACTAGGTTCTGATGTCGCAGGTGGCATGAAGTCTTTATGATAGTGGCAAAGATTTGTATAAAGTAGGCTCAATAACTATTTGACAAAATTCTTGTTGGTAGAACACTACATATAGACGTCAAGAAGAATCATGGTTCTTTGTTTCCTAAGGTCTACCTATGTGGAAGAGTTGCATATTAATGATGACGTTCTAGTGCAAAGGTATATTTGAAAGGAAAACTTAGGTACAATCATGGATTTGAGATGATGGCAACATGTATATCACAGGGGCATGCAATTTGATTTTGAAACTCCAAATTAATGACATCTCTTATGATGAAATACACATGGCTCAACTCAAACACAATGTGTTGATAGTTCATGATATTTCACATCAAATCTATGATTTATGCATTTGATATCAGGTTCATATGGTTGAGACATCAATTGCCCCACTTGCAAAAAGGTGAATGAAGTCACAATGATAGCAGACCATGGATGAATGCAGGATTATAGGGTTTGAAAAGCATGATTGTTTGATAGAAAGTAATGCCTCTTGCTTGATGCTCAATGATTTTACATCTCCCAATCCATCGAGTCAAACCCCTCGACATTCAAATAGAAGATGACTATAATTCTTGACAGAGATCACACTCTAATGGATATCGAATGATCTTGATTGAAGTAAATTTCATGCATAATAAGATAAATGAGAAATTGCATCTTATTATAATAAAACTTGGCCATATCATTGGGTTATCAGAGAGCTCAGGAAAACCTTGTTGCAACTAGATGAGTTCCCACTAGATTAAGTGGCACTTCAAGGTCCAAAGTGCACAAAATTTGCATTCTGGTTCTTGGAAGCACAACAATGCATGATACTCATTTGAAAAAATTCCTAAGAAATAGAAAGGAGATATAATGGTTACAATATCTGATGAATGTTTCAAAGTATCAGGTCATATTTTCTTCTAGATGATCATTTTAAGGCTTGCTATGTGTGCTCTGATTCTGACTCTCACAAAACATTTTTTGTTCAATGAATTAAGGTGAAGGGCTAGCAATATTCATACAACACTTCTTAGTAAGGAATAAGTATACCATAAAGTACATGGTACAACCCAAGTTTGGAACAAATGTTGATGGAGGTACAAACACCTAAACATGTTGGATTCCTAAAGCCAACATGGAAATTCCACATAGTATAAGAAATATACAATGATAGGTAGTGCTACAATACATTGCATATAAACCATTTGATATATAAAGGATGATTTCCAAATTCACTTGCATGATATGATTCCAATGAAACAAAATAAGATCGGTTAATGGGATCAATATGATCACCATGTCAAGACACCCAAACTGGATCTTTTCCATTTCTCCTATTTTCTTCTTATACATGGCAAAGGAAATTAAATAAGTCTATCAAGCCCAATTGAATTGCAACTTTAACAATGTTATAAGTTTTCGTGTTTGATTATTATAAAGGAGATGGAAATTATGTTGTCAGGGGATGAGGATATAAGGAAAATGGAAAGATACACATTCCCAAGAATCAGTTATCCAAACTAAATGGAAACCAACAAGAAGAGAAGATAAATATGAAAGAGAAAGAGGAGTACATGACTCCAGTCTTTGGGGTCCTTTTTGGTAGACTTTATGCTATAGGATAGAAGAAGGTTCCACTATTTTTGATAGATTGTATGCTACATGATATGGGAAAAGGAAGATTGATAGTAGTTTTTTGTTGTTATCATGTTCTAGACTTTAAAGTTAGTATCTCTGCAAGTATTTTGACTGTTCAACAGTATATCTTGTTCAAAATGAATTTTGAATGAATGAAAAGCTCCATATCCTATTTGAAGGTTTCATACTTTGAATACTTTTATGTGGTTTATATTTGAATCAAGCTTGGATTATGGGGTCATCTTATATCATAGGGTTTGTATATTAGGCAGAGATCTTGCTCATTTAATCATTTTTCAATCTTTCTGAATGCATGTACAGGTGGAAGGAATGTATATTTCCATTTTTGTATGTGGGGGTTATTTCATTTTATTTATGTTATAGTTATTCATTCCCTATCCAATAATAGTGAGGATGGCCTTCACTTTTAGGTCAAAAGCATCTGTTAAACCCATTCTTTGTATATCTAATCAGGAACTGTACCCTATAAAATGTAGAGGGTGCTTGCACAACCCCTATTGGTGTTTTAAAATGTTATGCTTCAAATTATCCCAATGAGAATAGAATATATCTAGGGGCAGTTACTTCCCATCTACAACATACCCTTTCACACACCGGGCCAACAATAAGGCTAGACTCTTCTACTTTAGGCTCTACAAAACCTAAGTGGGTGGACCTCATATTTATTCATATCGTACTAGTTGTTCAAAAACATACACTTGAATCTAAACAAAGCATTTAAAACCCTTATTTCTCTTATACTCATGCAATGACAAAGACATGTAGTAGAAAATTGCAAAATCTATGAAATCCACAACTTAAGTGAGGGCATCCTTTTAGCTCTTAAGGGAAATGGATGATTATAAATTTGATTTTAGCAAATCCCCAAATATGAAATAGTAAGAACAAATCAATCTTGTAGTTGATCAGTGCCTTATCTATTGGACAGTTCCATAAATCACACACATACATCTATTATACCACTAACATATTCCATACATCAAGATATCAAATCTATCCTATCACTTTGTGAATCAGACATCAGTGTTTATAAAGATCTCACTCTCATGAAATATCCTTCTCAAATAATCAACAACCCTGTCAAATACATCAAGCATTTACTTGGCTCTTTGTTCCAACAAAAAAACATACAAGACATACAACCTTAAGGGGATGCAAAGGGTCTATGTTCTTTGTCCCTAAACCACAAAATATTGCAGATTACAAAGATAGGAGACAAGAATCAGAATGAAACTAAGGAGTTTGTTGTTCATTGTATTCATTTCTTTGAAACTATACATTCAAGATGCATGTAAATGACCAATAAAACTACTAAATAGATCTAAACTATCTATATTAGCTTCATTACTGTTGTTCATACAAGAGAGAAAGCTGAAGAATGGTGGAATCACAACTCTGGATCCAAAAATGTGGTATTACAAACAAACAAAAACCAACCCTGGTATCACATGACAACAATGAGAAAAAATTTCTAAAACTGGAACCCTTACAATGAGAGAGAAAGAGAAAGCTATAAGAAAGGAATAAGTTAGATCAGATATGGGAGTGACATGTGTCCACTTGAATCTTCATTCCCTATTGTTGCAAAGCATCTCTCTTCTCTCTACAACCAAAATCAGAAAGGAATCTCATCATTGTATCTTAACAAACTCAAAATATCTTCTCTAACTGATGAGAAACCCTTGTCCTGACAAAAACATTAGATATGCATCTTAAATGCTAATAAAAACTTTATTAACTAACTTCAAGGTGAGATAATTCATCCCTAACTATATTCCTACTACCTCTGGCATTCACCCAATTCACCACTTTGCCAAAAATTAGATCTGAACTACCTTAATTGAATGAGGTTAAAAAAGAAGCACCTTGTACAAAACCCTAAATAACTCAAACTAATGGCTTCCTATGTAAAAAAAACCACAAACATGGAAAATTCACTTTCTCTCGATTCCAATAGTATATGATAGTCCCATGTCAGTGCATAGGAGCTACCCAGAATGTTCAATTGAAGTTCACACTCGCAGATTGGCATTTAGGTCTGCAATTCCTTTTGCAAAAATTTAAATCTTTCTAATGTTGAAACTTTAGAATATAACTTCAAAAGATTTAAAAAACCCTACACGTACTATGGAAGATAAAAATTAAAAAATAATTTTTAGGCTTTTGTATTTTCCCTCCATATTTCCATCTAGGTCAAACTAGATTTGACTTTCCTATGACATATATCACCATTTGCTTCGCTAGGTACTACTCTGTCACTTGTTCTGTCAATACCTTTGCACCTAGCTACCACATAACACCATTGGATTTTTCCTCATTATACCACATATGACTAGGCCCTCTACTACATGGAGGCCTCTGATTAGGTCGCCATGTCACCATACTTAAACGAAATGCATCTTTCCTTTGGGATGTAGATACAACTATCGATCATATGCCATGTGACATAATTTTGTACGTCCATCCTACAACTACCACCTTAGCATTGACTTCTATGTATCACTTCCTAATTATATCACCATGTCGCTATCCTCATCAACATGGTCTCCATGTCATTGCGACATAGCAACATTGTGACAAGTGGCACCTTTGTCCATGTCACCGCCTTGTCATCTATCACCACATTATTATTTCCACCTCTCTAGCCCCGCCACATAGCGACTTGTCACTATGTTGCTATGGTTCTCAGCTCTAGCATGTCGCTAGCGATGTAGCAACATTGCGCGATGTGATGATCTCATTTTCTATGCCAGGCCTACAGGTATCTTACCACGTGTCATTTCACCATTCACCCTTCTGCTACCACTTGTCAATTTTTGGTTGATTGAACTAGGTGCCACATTGCTACCACATCACCTACTAAGTCTATTGGGTCATTAAAAAAAAAATGATATCTAACTAAAATAGGACCCATAAGATATCTTCTCACTTGTCAAAATCCCACAATTGTGAGACACTAAGCTATTTCACACTAGTGTATTAAAATATCTAAAATAGACTCTGCACAAAGAATGTGCAACAAAAGAATCTTGAGTTACTTCAAAGTGCATTACCTCCTTCATTTTCACATTCCTCGTTGCTTGAAAATCTCCTAGCTGAAAGGGAAAAGAGCTTACACAAACCTTAATTGTTCCTAAGTTCCTTAGTGACACTGTTGAACAAGCCTCCTACAATTGACATACAAAAACAAAACCAAAAGAAACAGACTACCTCCTACAATTGGATCTTTCATCCACATGATTTCACCTATCCATCAATTGGTACTCCAATATTACAATACCTTTTTTATGTGGAAAATAGTGTGCAGATGCTTAAAACAAATTGTCTTCTTGCTTTGATCAAAATGGGGAAGTTCCTATTGCATGTATATTCCCTTTTAAGTTTGGCACGTACCCTTCCATCTCAAGAATGGGGGATGGAGAGTCAATAGACAAGAGCTCAACATATTTATCTAGATCCAAAAAATCACTCAAAAACCACAAGACTTTATTTAAAATGCTTCTCTCCACAAGATTCAAAAGGCTTAAAAAAAAACTTCCTAGGCACGGGTTTGTTCAATGACCTTACTTCTCAAAGTTGTGGACTGCCTCTTAAAAAGATTTCCCTATTGCCAATAGCCCAAACTCTTCATTTACATAACATACATGTCATTTTTACTCAACACGTATAGGAGGTCAATAAGGATATTGTAGTGGATAGTAGGACTCTAAATCTACCATCATATTTTACATCGTTGCTCTTGTGGGCTTTCCACTTGTGCAAACATTTTCACTCCTCATTGGTTCCCCCTTAGGCATTGGAGGATAGTTGAAAAAAACCTTCTCTCCCTGTGCAACACGTGCCCTTATGGGAGCAACCTCCTAGGGAGATAATTTAACAATGGGCATATAAAAACATCCCCCAAATGTTGCCATATATAAGACCTTTTAACCTTTGTTTAATATTGTCCAATTGTACTGATCAAGTTGCCATGTCAACATGCCTCTAAGGAGTATCCCATATCATATATCTTCAAGGTAGTTAGGAATTATAAAAATTGGGCTAAGTTCCTTCTAAGATTAGTTTTGATGACATTGGTAAATAACTCATTATATTTCATTTCATGCAAAAAACTTATACCATAGTTCCCTTAGAAATACAAACTTTCAAAATCTTTTAGTATATTTACCATGTGCATAGAACCAAACACTTATTTTCATATTGTATAGAAAATTCTTTTGGTGATCATGGCCATTATGTGTTATCAAGACATTTTCATTCTATGAGTGTGACTTTGCAAGCTAATGAAATTAGTTGAGCCCCAAAGAAGATCTAGCTAAAAAAAATTCAAATCAAAACACCTTACCTGTCAAATCCACTGATTTGTTTCTCTAAAATAACTAGATTCAAACTAGATCAAAATTGACCATCCATTAATCATTTAAAACTCATTTTAACACTTTCTACAAACTGTGATCTTCGTGCCAAGAGGTCATCTGACTAGCCTTAAAAACTGACCAAAACATCTGACCGAGCTCTAAAAAAAAAATACCAATTTTTTGTTCCATATCCTTGCCAAGTGTCAAATTTTGTCTCATGATGACTTCGTGTCAAAAGATATTGACCGTCAAAGTTTCCTTCGTGAAACTGCCTGCAAGCAAACACGTTAGAAAACCATAAAATGCATTTAGTTTTGGCTTTTAAAATAGTTCAAACTGACACTAGAGGGTGTGAAAACTGGTGCATTAATTCACTATCATGAGGAAAATATAAATATGGAATTAGGGCTCATGATGAATAACTGGACGAATTTAGCGAGCGGTTAAAGTGGGGTACTAAGAATTGCAGAACTAGGAACAATGGCAGAAAAGTGATTCTCGCAAATGGGATGGACCTGGCAAAGTGTGCAAAAAGATTTGTCAAGACTTGCAAACTAGCACACTTAAAGTATTTTTAGATTAGAACATAAGGGTATAGTCCATTTGGTTTTAGCAATCATGAATTCAGAGATATGATATCCCGAATAGGGGTCCTGATCAATCTGAACTTTACGACACCAGTAAAACTTTAAAAATTACATTTGGAATCATGTTTGAAAACTGATCAAACAAATTCTTCATAAGCTCAAAATTGAAAAATAATAATTCTATGACCTCTAGAATGTAATTCAAAATTAATTTTCTCATTTCAGTCAACTGCATCAAATTTATAACTAGTCAAACAGGGCCTTCTAGAATTCTGAACAATTTACATTAGCATGACAACAGTAAACAATCCACTTTGAGGGATTCAAAACCTAGTCAAAATATGTTGAAATGACTTGAAATCAAAAGCATAAGTTCTTTGATATTCATATTAAACATTCCCAAAGCAGCGAGTCGTGAAACTTTTTTGGGTGCAAGATATTCAATTACAAATTAGGCTACCTATCACAAATATAGATTTGAACATTGCTCCAAATAGAACTTCTTGGAAAGAAAATTTATCTTCATTGGACACATGGACAAGATAAATGCAAGGTATTAGAAAAATTAAACACTTCTTAGGCCTCAACAGGATAGTCTGGTATATATGCATTAAATGCGCTTATAGGGCTTAATTTTTAGGACAGTACTCAAAATTAGGGCTTCAATTTTGAGTCCCAGCTGTGGCTCTTTCTAGGGATGAATGTCCCTTGTGGGCATGGAAAGGATTCAAAATCACTAGAAGAAGCACACCACACACTTGGAAACAAAAAATTCTCTTAAACAGCTTATTGAAAGCAAAGAAATCTACTCCTAAACTGTACAAATGATGGCCCCAGGCCATTGAAACTTATCAAAACTTCTTACCTCTATCATGTGCCTAATTTTCATCTACACTTTCATGAGGTAAGATGAAAACATCTCTTCTACCATTTTCACCAATCAGATTAATACTCTAAATTGATTCACTTGGCAAAAAAAATTCTAAATCTTCACTTCCATAATGCATGTAAAAACTAGAATCATGGTCTAAATTTTTCTCATTATGAAAGTAAAAATCAGCATGCTCTTGGATTTAATAATCAAACTAAAATACATTTGTACTAAATGACTCATTCATGCTATCCAACTAAAACACAAAGGACTGATACTCTTCTTGATTCAAGGAGTCAAATATGTCATGGATTTGAAACTCACCTTGTGTAACCAAATATGAAGGGAACATTTAATCTTATTTCTCTTCATTTGCAATCTTATTTGACATTCAATCAGATTCAACATATTCTAAAAATCCTTCACATTCTTCAAACAATGGATTAGTTACCAAGCTATGAAACTTATCATGAATGTGCTTAGAAATAACTTGTTGATTACTATCATTGTTTCTTTCCAAATACTCATTGGCATGAACTTCAAATTATTCAAACTCATCATCACTAGACTACTCAGCAAAAAATGGAAACTGAAATTTAGAAATGCAACTTCTATCATTCTCATTTTCATCATATGAAACATCAAAACTCATTGTAACATTATCAACATGAAGAGAATTTGGATCAGCATTAAATGTTCCCTTAGCAATACTCTCTACATCAAACAAGTCATCATGTGTATTGACACTTGAACCACGGTCACATACACCTCCAAGATCTGATACATAATGTTCTGAGTTTGCATCACTTTCAGCATCAAACTTTGGGGAAAGGACTTCATCTTGAGAAGAAGCATAACAAGGGACAACATGAACAACTAGAGAAATGTTTGCA
This sequence comes from Cupressus sempervirens, assembly GCA_028749045.1. Taxonomy (NCBI): domain Eukaryota; kingdom Viridiplantae; phylum Streptophyta; class Pinopsida; order Cupressales; family Cupressaceae; genus Cupressus; species Cupressus sempervirens. The sequence goes on along the minus strand of CM053786.1, from coordinate 765,153,980 downwards.
TACCTTTTGAGATCATGAGTTGGTAGTTCTAAAATTTTGTCAACATTCAACAAGACTTCATCACAAGTTTGTTCTCCTAAGCTTTGATCATAAGCTAGCTAATCCAAAATACTAACAATAGTAGTGACATTAGTAGAAGAATCTAAAAAATTAGAATCTTTATCATGACTTGTTTCCTTTTCATTACAAGATGCCTCATCCCTAGGGACATCATTATAATCATTGTCATTGCAGAAATAGCCATCACTGATGCTACTAGAGTGTTCTTCACTCTCATACATGTCATCACATGAGTCATTTTTAGTTATGTATCCACTTTCTTCATGGTGACTGTAATCATCTGATTCACTAGAATTTGAATCCTTCTCTTTACATTCAGAAGACAAATCACTATGGATTCATTATATTCATTCTAATTTTCAGCACATTCATCATCATCATTAGAAGACTCAACATTAATTCTATTGTCATACAAATCACTTTCTATATTCTTAATGTACTCTTCGATTTGCAAAAGCTTTTGTAATTTTAAATGTGTTGGCAAGTTAATTGAATCAGGCATTAAAACATCTAGGAAAATAATAGGCTAGGAGGACTTCTTTGGTCTTAAACAAAAATATAACTCCATAAGTGTTGATTTGAACTTTACATAAACCTAATAATCTACTAGACCTTGAACACTTCCTACTGAATTCCTTATGAAACTAACAATCTAATTTTAGAGTTCTTTTCTTATCTCTACAATATCTTCAAGCACATCTTCATGCCTTGGTAAACTAACTTTAGATTTGAGATTTGATTCCATCTTGAAACAAACCTTCTACCTCTTTATCCTAGTGTTGAAAATCACTAACTAGAGGTAACCTTTTTTAACACTTGACTTCCATGAAAGAGAAATGTGAAAATCAAAAATACCTTGAGTGTTGATGCTAAACTTTGATCTGTTGATTGGCATGGGTGCAAGCTTGAAAATACTTCACACCACTGATCAAAACCATGTAGAGCTACCATCTCCTTGAAGAGGAAAGATAAATCACTATTGTGACTTACTTTTTAACACTTCTATTTCTTATAATAGTAGATGCAACAACACCGTAAAACTTATTAAGAAAGATTTCTTTTCCAAGAAACTATCAAGAGCTTCAGATTTTCCCATATAACTTTGAAATTCCTTCAAAATATTATAATAAAATCAACTAGGAACAACTGGTATAGAGATTTAGAGTCACCATTCACACATGTGAGAAATAAAACATAATTTGTCACTTGAAAAATCTAAACCAAACCTTCAGTTGTAGAAAAAAATGCAAACCATCAAACCACTCTTGAAGATTTACAAACTTGAAAAAGAGAACATAAAATTTTGTTCATTGTTGACTCTAATTTTACAACAACACTTTTAAAAACAAAAATCTAGCCAAATTGATTGAAGATGAACTCTCTTAGTAACCACAATTTACACTCAACCCTCAAAGCTACTACTGTAAATGGATAAAACATCACTGGGAGACATAAATATTCAGCAAAGAGATGGTAAACACTTCATGACCTTGCTATTGTAGAAAAATTTGCACATGCCTTTCTTGTAATTGTATTGAATCTCTCTTTCAAATTCAATACTTCCCCAGTAGAGTCACCATTTTTTTGGTGACTCAGATGGGAAAAACCATTATGAAAAATAGGACTAAAATATTCAATTCACATCAAAGATTCTTGTCCTTTTAATGAGGCTTATTTTCCATCATCTCCCCAGAAGAGTCGCCATTTTGTTAGTGTTTTAAAATGTTACACTTCAAATTATCCTGATGAGAACATAATACATCTAGGGGCAACTACTTCCCATCTACAACATACCTTTTTATACACCTGGCCAACTATAAGGCTAGACCCTTCTTCTACTTCAGGCTCTGCAAAATCTAGGTAGATGGACCTCAAATTCATTCATATGGTACCAGTTGTTCAAAATCATACACTTGAATCTGAACAAAGCAGATTAAACCCTTATTTCTCTTATACTTATGCAATGACAAAGATATGCAATAGCAAATTACAAAATTTTTGTGTGTTCACAAGCTGAGTGAGGGCATCCTTTCATCTCATAAATAGAAAGGGAAATGGATGATTATAAATTTGATTTTAGCAAATCCCCAAATATGCAACAATAAGAACAAATTGATCCTACAGCTGAATAGTGCCTAAGCAGTTCCATAAATCATACACATACATCTATGATACCGGTGACATATTCCATACATCAAGATATCAAATCTATCCTATCACTTTGTGAATTAGACATCAATGTTCATAAAGATCTCATTCTCATGAAATATCCTTCTCAAATAATCAACAATCTTGTTAAATATATCAAGCATTTACTTGGCTCTTTGTTCCAACAAAAAAACATACAAGACATACAACATGCAAATAGGTCTAAGTTCTTTGTCCCTAAACCAAAAAATATTGTAGACTATAGAGATAGGAGACAAGAATTAGAATAAAACTAAGGATTTTTTTGTTCATTGTATTCATTTCTTTGAAACTATACATTCAAGATGCATGTAAATGACCCATAAAACTACTAAATAGATCTGAACTATCTATATTAGCTTCATTATTGTTGTTCATACAAGAGAGAAAGCTAAAAAATGGTGGAATCATAGCTTTGGATCCAATAATGTGGTCTTGCAGGAAAATTGGAACCAACCCTAGTATCATAGCAATGAGAAAATTTCTCCAAAACTGGAACCCTTACAATGAAAGAGAACGAGAAAGATATAGGAAAGGAAGAATAAGTTGGATCTGATCTAGAAGTGACATGTGTCCACTTGAATATTCATTCCCTATTGTTGCAAAGCATCCCTCTTCTCTCTACAACTGAAATCAGAAAGGAATCTCATCATTGTATCTTAACAAACTCAAAATATCTTCTCTAACTGATGAGAAACCCTTGTCCTGACAAAAATATCATGTACGCATCTAAATTTTTGATAAAACCTTTACTAAATTGAATTGGAGGTGAGAAAATTATCCCTAACTACATCCCTACTACCTCTGGTGTTCACCCAGTTCACCACTTTGCCAAAAATTAGATCTGAATTGCCTTAACTGAATGAGGCTGAAAAATAGGCACCTACGACAAAACTCTGAATAACTCAAACCAATGGTTTCCTATACAAAAAAAAAAAAAAAAAAAAACCACAATATGGAAAATTCACTTTCTCCTAGTTCCAATGGTTTATGATAGTACTATATTAGCATGCATCTAAGCTACGTAGAATGTTCAATTGAAGTTTAGGCTCCCGGACTGGCATTCAGGTCTACAATTCCTTTTACAAAAAATTAAATCTTTCTAATGTTGAAACTTTAGAATATAACTTCAAAAGATTTAAAAAACCTTGCACATACTATGGAAGATAAAAATTTAAAAATAATGTTCAGGCCTTTGTATTTTCCCTCCATATTTATATCTAGGTTAAAATGGGTTTGACTTTCTTCTGACACATGTCACCTCATGATCCACTAGGTTCTACTCTGTCACTTGTTCTGTCAGTACCTTTGCCACCCAAGTGCTACATGGCACCACCAAATTTTTCCTCATTATGCCAAGTCTAACCAGGCCCTCTGCCATGTGGCAACCTCTAATTGGGTTGCCAATTTGCCATACTTAATCGACGTGCATCTTTCCTTGGCGATGTAGTGACAACCATTGATCATGTGCCATGTGGTGTTATTTTGTGCATGCATCCTACAATTGCCATCTCTCCATCAATCACTACATGTTGCTTCCAAATTCACCATGTTGCTATCCTCGTTAGCATGGTGACCACATCATCACGACATAGTGACATCATAATAGGTGGCACCTTCATCCATGTCACTACCTTGTCATCCATCACCACGTCATTATTTCCACCTCACTAGCCCTGCCACATACTAGCTTGTCACTATGGTTCTCATCTTTGCAATGTCACTAGCGATATAGCCACATTGTGCCATGTGTCACCCCTTGCCATGTAGTGACCTCATTTTTTGCACTAGGCCTATAGGTATCTTGCCACGTGTCATTTCACCATTCACCCTTTTGTTTCTACTTGTCAATTTTTGGTTGGTTGAACCAGGTGTCACATCACTACCACATCACCTATTGAGTCTATTAGGTCATTCAAAATTTGTTTATAGCTGACTGAAATGGAACGCACAACACATCTCCCCACGTGTCAAAAGCCCACGATCGTGAGACACTAAGATATTTCACACTAGTGTATTAAAATATCTAAAATAGACTCTGCACAATCAATGTGGGACAAAATAATCTTGAGTTACTTTAAAGTGCATTACCTCCTTCATTCTCACATTCCTCATTGCTTAAAATCTCTTGGCTGAAAGGGAAAAGAGCTTACACAAACCTTATTTGTTCCTAAGTTCCTTAGTGACACCGGTGAACAAACCTCTTGCAATTGACATAAAAAAACAAAAACAAAAGAAACAGACCACCTCCTACGATTGGAACCTTCATCCACACAATTTCACCTATCCATAAATTAGTACTCTAGACTTATAGCACCTTTTTTATGTGAAAAATGGCATGGAGATGCTTAAAACAAATTGTCTTCCTGCTTTGATCAAAATGGGGAAGTTCCTGCTACACGCATCTTCCCTTTTGAGTTTGGCACATACCCTTCCATCTCAAGCATGGGGGCTAGAGAGTCAATAGGAAAGAGTTAAACATATTTATTAAAAGCTAGAAAAGCACTCAAAAGTTGCGAGACTTTATTTAAAATGCTTCTCTCCGCAAGATTCAAAAGTCTTTTTAAAAAAAACTTCCTAGGCATGGGTCTGTTCAATGACCTTTCTTCTCAATGTCATGGATTGCCTCCCAAAAAGATTTTCTTATTGTTGGCAATCCAAACTCTTAATTTACATTGCATGTAGTCCATTTTTACTCAATGCATATAGGAGGTCAACAAGGACGTTGTAGTGGAGAGTAGGACTTTAAATCTACCACCACATTTTACATCATTGTTCTTGTGGGCTTTCCACTTGTGCAAACATTTGCACTCCTCATTGGTTCCCCTTTGGGCATTGGAGGATAGCTAAAAAACCTCTGCTCTCCCTATGCAACAAGTGCCCTTATGGGAACAATAACCTAGGGAGATAATTCAACAATGGGCATATAAAAACATCCCCCAATGTTGCCAGATCTATGACCTTTAAACCTTTGTTTAATATTTTCCAATTGTCCTGATCGAGTTTCCATTTTGACACACCTCCAAGGAGTATCCCATATCATATATCTTCAAGGTAATTAGGAATTAGGAAAATTGTATTGAATGCCTTCTAAGATTAGTTTTGATGACATTGGTAAATAACTCATTATATTTTATTTCATGCAAAAAACTTATACCATAGTTCCCTTAGAAATAAAAACTTTCAAAATATTTTAGTATATTTACCATGTGCTTAAAACCAAACACTTATTTGTATATTGCATAGCAAATGCTTTTGGTGATCATGGTCATTATGTCTTATCAAGACATTTTCATTTTGCGAGTGTGACTTTGTAATCTGATAAAATCAATCGAGCCCTAAAGCAAGTCTGGCTAAAAAAAAATCCAAATTGAAACACCCGACCTATCAAATCCATTGATTTGTCTCTTTAAAATAACTAGATTCAAACTAGATAAAAAATGACCATCCATTAATCATTTAAAACTCATTAACACTTTCTACAAATTGTGATCTTTGTGCCAAGAGGTCATCTGATTGGCCTTAAAAACTTACCAAAACACCTGACTAGGACCTGAAAATAGACATACTGATTCTTTGTTCCATATTCTTGCACCCTATCAAATTTTGTCTCATGATGACTTCAGGGTCAAAAGATATAGACCATCACAGTTGCCTTCATGAAACTGCCTGAAAGCAAACACACCAAAAAACCATAAAATGTATTGTATTTTGGCTTTGAAAATAGGTCAAACTGACACTTGAGGGCATGAAAATTAGGGAATTAATTCACTGTCACAAGGAGAGAATAAATCTACGATTAGGGATTATGATGAACAACTGGGTGAATTTGGCGAGTGGTCAAAGTGGGGTACTCAGAATTGCAGAACTGAGAACAATGGCAAAAAAGTGATTTTTGCAAACAGGATGGACCTGGGAAAGTGTGCAAATAAATTTGTCAAAACTTGTAAACTAGCACACTAAGTATTTTTAGAGTAGAACACAATGGTACAAACCATTTGGTTTAGGCAATCAAGGATTCAAAGATATGGCATCGTGAACAAGGGTCCTGATAAATATGCACCTTACGACACACATAAAACTTTAGAAATTGCATTTGGAACCGTGTTTGAAAACTGATCAAATGGATTTGTCATAAGCTCAAAAATGAAAATAATAAGTCTCTAACCTCTAGAATTCAATACAAAAGGAATTTTCTCATTTTAGTCAACTAGGTCAAAGTTATAACTGGTCAAAAAGGGCCTCCTAGAATTATGAACAATTTACATCAGCATGACAATAGTAAACAACTGACTTCGAGGGATTCAAAACCTAGTTAAAACATGTTGAAATGACTTGAAATTTGAAACATAGGTTCTTTAATATACATATTAAATATTCACAAAGAAGTGATTCATGAAACTTTATCTGGTACAACATATTCAATTGCAAACTAGGCTACCTATCGTTGTTTGACACTTGAGCTAAAATGCACACTAATACATTTGGCATCGATTTGCGACAGCCAAGTGTCACAATTGTGACGCAAATGTGTCGCCACTGCGACGGCAGTAGACGTCTTTGTTTTTTAGTCACAAATTATGATGTCTATCCCTGGACATCACAATCTCACCATACTAAACTGGCACGGTTTCCGTCGCAATGCCTGCAGATCCTGTCGCAATTCTGACGGCTTCCCCATGCGACGAGGTGTCATCGGCGTCTGCCGACGCATTCACTAATCCTCTGGCATCACACTTGCGATATTTTTGGAAAATTGTGACGCGACGGTGCTAGCGGTGCGGTAGCACTAGTGTCGATGTCACCGGCCATCGTAATGTTTCCAAATGTGTCGCAATTGCGACGCATAATCAGGAATTGCGACAGCGTCGCTATGCATGCGATGCACATTTTGTCACAATGCCTGGGCTGGCATTGCAATTGCGACATCCACGGATAGGAATATGGCAGGGCCGCTATGGCAGCGAAACCAACTATTGTCGTCGCCACAGCGGCCCCGCAACAAGCATGCATCATGGGGCATATGAATTCATATGCCCCCCAGGTGACTAAAAACATGCATTCGTTTGGAAAGAATGCATGTTTTCTGTCACATACGGTGAAAAGGATATTGTGAATTCAGAATGAATTATAAGATTAAAATTACACTTTCAAAACTAAATACAATGTTCTTATCAAAAGATTGTAGAAAGGGATACCAATAATAAAACTATAAAAAGACATCAAACAATGGGAGAGAAAGCATCTAAATGTTTATTCTCAAAAGGTACACGTTGAGATAAATCACCATATTCCTCAAAGAGATAGGAGATGGCATACTTTCTCTCTTGGATGCATAGATAATGAAGCACTTTATCGGTTGATGTCTTGAGATAAGGGGGCGCATCATTATATGTAGAAAAACTTAGAGAAAAGTACCTAGTTAGGTTTATGTATTAGTCTAGTTTTAGATGTACTACTTGTTGAGCAGTTTTCACAACATCACCCCATTGCAAATAGTGACCCCCCACCCCCACCCCCCCCCCCCCCCCCCCTCCTCCTCTTTTTCTGATGAGCATGGCTAGTTGAGTAGGTTGGTAGCAATCTGGGGTGCAAAAGGCTGTGTTTGGATAGAGTATGAAAATTGAGAAAATTTAGCTAACTCTAAAAGGGGGAGTAAAGATAGAAATTGAGCTAAGGAAATGTAAAATTCGCTGAAGTAGTAAATGGAGCCATGACTCCTCTTTGTTCCTAGCAAATGGAAATGAGACTCCAATTCATTCCTAGCAAATGGAGATGAGACTAGTCTTCATTCCTAGCAAATGAGATTCCTCTTCATTCCTTGAAAATAGAACTGAGACTCTTCTTCATTCTAGCTAGCAAATGGAGCTGAGAATCTTGTTCATTCCTAGCAAATGGAGATGTGAAGGGAGAAGCAGATAATGCCTGAGATTGATCCTATGGGCCCAAAATTCAATCCCACATGGCTCAAAACTCTTAGTATTAGTAATAATGCCCTACAGTTGAGAATGTAAACTTAGGCTTGTGAGCAACATCTAATGCATATAGACAGCCCTTGGGGGTAAAACGTGGGGGTCGGGTCTAATAACACCAAGCCACAATTCCATAAGAATGGGGCTTAAAATTGGGCACTATGGTTGCTGAATGGGCTTGAGAAGGCCTAAAACTTATTAATCAAGGCCTGGCAATGAAATGTTGTGACCTTAAAAGCCTTCTTAAGCCAAGATTTGAGTTTAATAAGCTCCAAATGGCCTTGAACTTTGCAATCTAAAAGTAATTACAACTCAGATCTGCCCTTTACTGCAGAAGGCCAGATCTAAATCTGATAACAGTGGATTTTAAATTTGCATCTTGTGCAAAGTGTAGCCCTATATGAAGTATGGCGGGGATCTAAGGCCTTACTATAAGAACAAATAATTGAATGTATGCCAGATCTGGGCCCAATTTCAAGGTGGATCAAGCCCTAAGACAGTGGAGTTATACTTGAAATGAATTGAAACTTGCCCCTATTTGAGGTGTGTGGATGTAAGGCTTTTAATTAAGACCCATGTATAAGACGTGTGGCCTAATAGAGGCCCAAATTATGATCAGATCAAAGAGTTCAATCAGCTAAGCCCTATCCTAGATAAAATGTATGGGCTGAGAGCATCAAAATGTGTTTGTAATTTGAAATGGGGTCTGCCCTATGGCTAACTTAAGGTAAATTAAGCCCAGATCTATGCTCAAAGACTAATGAAATGAACCCGTATGCCCAAAACGTAACATCAGTTGGCTAAATTAGGCCCTAAAGATGTAGCATCTGGCCTTAAGGATTTAAATTTAAGTCGCTTAGGCCCTAGTTCAATCCAAATAGCTGGATCTTGGGCATTAAACTCGAGTAGGGGTATGGAGGATTAATTGAATTAAATACATGCAGATCTGGGCCCAAAAGTCAATGGCAGCCCTTGCTATCACTGTCTTACCTTAACCTTTGTGAATCGAGGCATTAAATTTAATATCTTTTATCAGGTTCTACCCGATGCACAATCTTGAATTTCAGATTTCAAAGGGAAATGAATTAAATGCCATGTCTCTCACCCTCAGAACTCGAGGCAATCTTCATTTAATAAAAATTTGCAAGCATTTAAGATTAAGTTGCACTGATAATTGCCCCATATACCAAGACATTTGCTATGAAGGCAGGGCAGCAGGGCTCTATTTTGAAGATCTCTTGATTGCAATTGCAAGACAAGGGCATAAATTTTGAACTTTCAGAGGCAGATTTGAATAAAGTTATTTCATTTTACTAAGACTGTTGAGAGTAGTAGAGGTCTGATCCATCATTATGACCTACGTTCGCAAATTAAGACTATTCTGGTGCTTGTATCAATCATGATAATCCATCCTCAAGTTGGTACTGTCAAGAAGATTATATCCCAAATCAATTAAAATTAAATAGGCTTTGACATCAGACTAACACCATTGTCAAATTCTGATTTTAGATTACAGTGAGGCCTTCACCAGTAAATTAAATCTGATTACAGGTCTGATATCAACCTTTTCTGAAGACCTCAGTTTCGAATTAGAGGGGCCACTTCTTAACAATCTGAATTTGATCACAGGCATTAGACTCAAGGAGATAGCTTGATCCCAGCCTGCCATTGCAGTTTTAGCTCCACTCATTGAGGTTTATTTTAATCGTCAGAGTTGTATATCAGGCCATATTTTCAAACCTAATCGCATCATTTGGCTAAATGTAGTTAACAGACTAGACTAAAAACTGAGCTGAGAAAAAACAAAAAGGAAAAGACTTAGCTAAGACACAACAAAACCCAACCTGGAAAATAATCATAACTGATAAAGCTTCAAATCCTGTCCATTGTAAGACAGGTATTTCGGTTCCATCAAAATACCTTAGTCTGAAAGAATTAGCTCCAAGCACTTTGCAAATTAAACATGTCTTCACAACTATAGCAAATGTATACCTGATTATCATCTAAAGCATGCCAGATGCCTATGGATGAACGAATAAAGCAGAAATAATGACCAGAATGTGTGCTCCAGCCATTATGAACAAGAACACCATAAAAAGTGTTCTTAAAATTGCCCTCCTATGATTGATCAATAGATAGAGAAACTAGAATATCATTCAAATGTGCAATATTTATTAAAAAACTAGTAGATATTACAAAAACTATATTATTAGATTCCACTGAAAATGTGATCCATTGGCAAATAATATTGTAAGGGCTACTTACATGTGAACTGCTAACAAATGGTTTGAGATCCAACGTACAACCAAAGTCTACTTTTTTGTCAATTTTTCCTCCAGATCCAACTACACTGAAGCGCTTGAGATGAATTGCAAGAACATGTGGTGCTTTATCAATTTTGAGTTGTTCTAGAGCCTTCACTTTTACTTTGCATCATTCACATTGATCTCTTTTCACACCCCCATCTAACTGCTCCACTGCCGTGTAATGGGATAATGCTTTCAACAATAGATCATTTCAAATCTCAGTACAAACTCAACGATGAACACAATTCCAAAACAAAACTTATTTATTGACCAAAAGAATACCTTAGAGCTTCTCTTAGATTGAGATTCCTATGTAGATTTACTATTATTTGAAGGACAAATAAAAAATGAGCAGCAATCAAGTGTTGAAGAGCAAGGAGAACCTAACACCAAAAAGGTTCAAAAGGTTGTAGCAGAGGTAAAGAGAAAGGATGCTAATGAAGAAAGAAAAAGAATTTTGTTGCAGGCATATGAGAATATGATGGAGATTCCTAGTGTGGGGAAGATAGCAGTAATTGGTAAGAGTTATGTTCAAAACATATAAGCTACAAGTCTAGTTAAAATATACATTAGATTAGATTCAACAATAGCAAGCAATGTTATTCAGAATTAGATTCAACAAACCTTAGCAGTGTAAATAGCCATCTCCTCTAAACTGGACTCCAGACACGAGGGGGCATTCACATACTCTTCCCCTAAAGGTATCCTGAAGAACAAAAGCCACTATTCTTGAGTTTGTGAATTGCACCTCGAGATGAATGAAGTTTAAAAGGAATGAAAATTGTTTTCATACATTTAAATTAGGATGTAATATTTATTCATAAGTATATACCTTGCAAGCACTTAAAATTGTTGTTATATGTGTTGCGGGAAAAGAAGAAGTTTATACTTATGTGTATAGACGCACTTCCTGTATGCGATCCAAAGCTCGAATGTTATCAAGTGTGTCCAATGATGGGGAGAGACCTCCGTGCAAGCAGAAGATCTGCAATGAAACAAAAGAAAAGAAAATTTTCTTATAGTAAGAACAAGTTTGTTGTGTTGCACAGGGTACCAACAAAATAGTGTATAATATCTTTTTCTTTACCTGGCTTTCAATTTAGCATGAGAGCCTTTAATAGAAAAGTCAAGTTGATAACATATTTAACAAGAGCTGCAGGGCAGCATAGTTCCTGCGTAAGTCCAAGAAAATGTGTGAGGATTTCAGCATAGTGCATCTTACTTCAGCATTTCATGTAACACAGCCAAATCCAAAAGAAATCTCGCAGACAAACTACCTAAGATTTATAACCTTTATCTTCCAATATCCAATGGCTCCTTATAGGCGTTAATACAAAGAAGCCAATTGTCAAAAACTGTGGCAGTAATAAACATTTTGAAAAATAAAATTGTATTAGGTATAAATAAAAAATAGTGAAGAATGGTGTAGACTTGTAGCCAGAAGATAACACAGTGAAAATTGATGAGCTCTTTGTTATCACCCACCTCTTTGTTCATACCTCGTTGTATTGGTAATTTATGTGTTTCATTATTCTTACTGGTTATATATTGCCTTTATTATGAAAATTCAATTTAACCAATTAGAATATGAGTGCAGGTGAGTCCATGTACAGAAAGAGCAGTTCTAGATCAGTTATCTAATTACTTCAAAGAACGACTTGCAGGCTATCCATCAACTGCTAGTGAAGATGAAAGAGTGGTAAGAATTTGTTCCCTTCATGTTGGGGATAACTATATCCTTATACTTTTTCAACCAACATATGTTTCAAAGTGATTTTTTACAACATATTTGCACTGCATCAGCTTGCAGACCCAAGTACGGACCCCAAAAGGCAGGTGGCAACACGGTTGGTACGAATAGAGAAAAAAAATGCTTAACACGTGCCTAGAAGCAGTTAATGAAATTATTGATCGATTACCCGATCTTGCTGTAGCTCCATGTTCCAGTCCATAAAGTCCCACATTGAAATGAAAATTTCATTTGGGGTCTGAGTTGGAAGATTGTCTCTTGGTTGAGGCCATTCTATAAGTATTTGATGTTTAAATCTGCTGTATGCCATTCTGTAAGTATTTGATGTTTAAATCTGCTGTATGCCTGATGTCATGTAGCTTTTTACATAATGTAGGTCTTCTTGGAATGAAAATTTCTCAATTATTATTTTTAGAATTCGTTATTGGTATAATCTCATAGGTATGATATATCTCATTAGATATCAATTCTGTAGAATATATACTTTAACCGACATGCAGATTCATGTTTTAAGTGAAGCTGTGTGGTGGATATTATTGTATGATTGCATCTTAAATGTCGGCAATTAGAGGGCTTCCTATACAGGTCTAATTTTTAACTTGCACACCGAAGTTCATGGCAATATATTGAGATGTGATGGCACTTTTCTACAGCCTGAAATTAGTAGCACGTGAAAGCAATAATGAATGGTGATGAGAAACTGAAATATTGAAGTGCAAAGTGTCAGAATCAACAATGTTCATGACTGAGGGAAGAGAGCAATAGTTTGTCATATTAAAAATAGTGACAAAATTTGTCTATTCAAGTCAGTGCTGGGTTGAGGTGTTTGTAACATTGTACAGTTTGAATAATATCTTAATAATGCCATGTTATCTTGTTTATGGATTTTCCATATTGCTTTAAAGGCTATGAGACATGTTTTGGTTTTTGAGTATAAAAATAAAAATTAACAATTTTATTCAAACTGCAAGTTTCTTACATATATTTTTTGGAAAAGACATTTTCTTTCTCCCTTTGACTGAGACAATGATGTTGGGAATCTGTAAATCTGTAAAGTAACTGCTAATTACTCAAAATAATTAGATCCCATTTCTGCAAGGGCCAACAACATGACATCCCTTTCTACTGCCCATAGCATTATTTGTCCTTTTGCAAATATACAAACTAGGATCCACCTCCCTTAGGCTTTTACAAGCTCAATATTAATGGAGTGTCCAAAAGTAATTCAGGGCGGGCAAGAATAATGAACACCATAGGAGGTCACTTTGAATGAGTTGTGGTAACCTTTTGCCAAGTGATCCACACTAAAACGATTGTGGAAGCCTCTTAATATAGGTTCACAGAAATGTGAGGCTAAAGAATGAAAGGCCTTCCTATTGAAGGAGATTCCCTCTCCATTCTTTGAGGCTAGCAATTTCCATAATAAAGAGGACGAGGAAATGAAAGTTTTTGATTTTATGGGTAAAATATGTTTTCAAGGGGCCCTGAAACCTTTTAGAAAGCCAAACATTGAACACAAAAATAATAGCAAAAGAGTAGGCAAAAGAAATATGATATTAAGCGACTAAGACATGGAAACACTAAAAAACATGGAGAACATCTCTGTCGATGCGCATCTCTGAAAAATAATGGGTTTATTTGTCTTACACCTTGCCGATGCGCATCTCTTCCTGACCCTCTGAATACCTCGAGTTTGCCTCTCCCACGCACGCGCCTTTCCTTTCAGAAGAACCCAGCTGTGTCACGCAATTTCATTCAAATGAGGGCTTTTTAGCTTTTTTTTTTGGTCTTATATCCCGCTGGCATTGCAATTGTGATGCCATCGGGCTAAAATTGAAAAAAAAAAAGCCAAAACCACATTACCTTCTCTTGCCGTCGCAAATTGACCCCTAATGTATTAGTGACAGATTTGAACATTACTCCAAATAGAACTTTGCGGAATGACATGGAATAGTAATTTATCTTCACAGGATGCATGGACAAGATAAGTGCAAGGAATTAGAAAAAATAAACACCTCTTAGGCCTCAATAGGATAGTCGTGTACATATGCATTAAATATGCTTATAGGGCCTAATTTTTAGGACAATACTCAAAATCAGGGCTTCAATTTTGAGTCCCAGCAACCTCATTACAATGTGGCCCAACTGTTGGTTATGCTTTGTATTTGATTTGGTTTTGGGTTTGAAGATTTAAACCAAGTGGTTTATTGTGGGGAGACAAATTTGTTTACCAATAGATTTTTGGTGATTCTACTAGAGACCAAGAGCTAAGATCAACATCTAAATATTTGTTTCCTCAATTTTATGATTATCTCTAGATGCCAGAGATTGGAAAATTTGTGTAAAGACCATGTTGTCTATGAAAGCCATGAGAAGGATAAGGAAAAATTCTTCTCTCATGGAACTTTATCAAATGGATGATAAAGTGTTGCATGAATTCATGGACATCTATAAAGAAAGTGTATCTCAAGCTGTAAAGAACAACATAAGCGTGGAAGAGGCCTCCACATCGTGGTTTTTGTGGAAAATTCTATGTGTGAGATTTCACAAATTAAAGGACTTACAAGAATGTGTAAAAAGTGCAATAAATTTGAAAGAAGAGTTTATGGTTGATGATGAAGAACCTCTAGTGATAACCATCTCTCACATCTACTTAGTCTTTGATGATCAAATCTACCCCCAAGAAGCTTTGGATAAAGAGGAAAGTTTGCCTAAAACTTTATTATCTTCTAATATAGAAAGTTCCTAAAAAATGATAGTTGTCTCCTTTGGAGCATTTTAATTGTGAAGAATTGCAGAATGTTGTTCAGTCAGAAGCTGAAAATTTGGTCTATGTTGAAAGTGTAAATAAAGAGATTTCTCTAGGCATAAAGATTCATGAATAGCACATGGAGGAATCTTTTCATTTTGGGAATTAATATTTCAAATAAACAACAAGTATTGACAAATTTTCTTTATATACTAAAAATTTATTTGAGGGAAGAAATTTTGAAGTGAACTTTCGATGTGTATCAACCAAAGTGCAGATGTTGACCAATAATTTACTTTTAGAAGAGGAAGAAATTATGTCCATATTTCTATCATCTCTTGAATCAAAGGAGTTCCTAAAAATTGGTTTAGTTGTAGAATCATCCATGATTTGGAATCTCAATCAGCAGCAAAAGGGAAGTCAACAACCAACTTAGCAAGAAGAGTTGCATGTGCAAGAAAAACCTCATGTTATGGAGAGATGCTTGGTAAGTGATGATAAAGAGGTCAATACTTGTGATTTTCAAACTATATTTTCACCAGATGAAAATTTCTAATCCATTTCAAAAAAGGAATTTTCTCCTACAAAGCTTGGTTCTATGATTATTGAAAGTAGTTTTGAAAAACCATTGCTCTTAAATATATGTCATGAGGATAGTTCAGGTTGTAACATGCATGAAGAAACAGTAAATTCTAATTTTTCTTTTGCATGTCAAAGAAATATTGTGACTGATATGATAGTAGTAGAAAATCAATTAAAGAATCTCAATGATGAGATTATTTGGAGTAACATGAATGTCTTATACTCTCCTACTTAAAATATTGAGGATTTTGAAATTAAGGATAATCCTCTCTTCATTCCTTGTGGTTTACATGATAATAATGAAGAAGAAAAAGATCATATTGAAAATTCTAGCATTATGAACATGCATCAGCAAAGAAAGGAAACTACAGCTAGTCGAAAACATGATGTTCAATTAGAAGTTCCCTTAATGAATAATCCACAGTTTCTTGAGATAGCTAGAGATTACATAGTGGATGATGTCCACAAGTGTTAGAAATTTGTTCAGCACTCCCCTTGGGATTCATGACAAGGACCACCTCCTTTATACTATAAGTTGAGTGATTATATCAAGCATTTGATAGATTGGTCTTTTCATACAATGACAACATCATTCTAACAAGTGGTATTAGAGCTTGGTCACAAGTTCAAATCCTTAAAGCCTCAAGTAACACTAAGGGGGAGATTGTTAGAAATTTGTTCAGTGCTCTCCTTAGGATTCAGGACAAGGGATTATCTACCTCCTATGTACTATAAGTTGATTCATTGCATAGGGAATTAATAGATTGGTCTTTTGGTGTAATGGTAACACCATTCTAACAATAGGATCATTGAGGTGCATGGTGAAGACAACCTAGGTACAATTGAGGTAAATGATATCTTAAGCTTGATGCCTTTGGTTTCCAAATACAAAGATCTTGGAGCTTTCTTTATTGAGTCCAATGTTATCCATA
The DNA here is from genome assembly GCA_028749045.1 of Cupressus sempervirens. NCBI lineage: Eukaryota > Viridiplantae > Streptophyta > Pinopsida > Cupressales > Cupressaceae > Cupressus > Cupressus sempervirens. The sequence goes on along the minus strand of CM053786.1, from coordinate 765,137,442 downwards.
ATGTGATAATTGATGAACTATAATTTAGAGTTTGAGCATTTGATGAGAAGATTGAATACAAGGCTTTCTTGTTTGATCTCACCCCAACTTAAGAGAAGTGGTCTCAGCCCCAAATTTTGGAGGCGTTCTATTTTAAAAGTGAAGTTTTTGATGAACTTATGGGAGATAGACTTTCAATAGGCCTAGTTCCAAGATATGCTTTGAAATTCTCTACAAGGCTCTTCCCTAATGCCTACCTCATCCATGGTTTAGCCTATTTTTCCCAAGAGAAGGACGTAGCTATTTGTGATACAAATTACTTCACTCAAAATGATGGTAAGATATTGTAGCCTAAAACTTATGATGATTCATGGTGGTTTTAATATGACTATCACTTTACCAAGTTCATGTGCATGATTAATTAGAATTCTTGCCACTTGGAGCTTGCCAAACAAAGACAGTGTGGTGATCTTGCATTCAAATGCAACTGACTGACTTGGAAAGGCTCTTATTTTTCTCAACATGTTGATGGCTTCATGTAAGTATTCCATGTCTCTAAGTGTCGTGGTAGGATCTTCTTTCCTATGTATATGTTATAAATATAATCTTGCTCTGCAAGTTTTTTTGGTGTGTACTTTAACTTTCCTCGCTTTAGTTTGTTGTTGGTTTGTTTTGCTTTCCATTTTGTTTTGGTTGTTGCCCTACTCTCCCTGCAAGTAGCACCTCTTTATTTTCATGTGCTTTGTCTCCATTACCCAATGGACTAGAAACTAGTCTTTTGACCAAAAATGTAGGATTCTTTATGCACCTTTCATATACATACTACCTAGTCAGAGCCAATGTTAGTATTTTGTACCCCAATTTCGAGCTTGAAAATCTAGTCTTCCTAAAGGTCTTTTCTTGGTTTTCTTTGATTCTCCTCTGATCAATATTGAAAAGTGTTTTGTGAAGTCTTGTTTTATGAAGGCAATGTTCAGATTAATTGTCATAACAACAAACCAAATGACACATGTGTCATAGTAGAAGATCAAGTGAATAATTTTAAATGGTACAAAAAAAATTTGAAACGCTTTTACACATTGAACTAGTTACAAGTGATTCAAAAGTTTAGTGGGTCTGCTTTGCACCAAGTTGCAAAAGACTTTGGAACTATGTGGGATCCATTTTGGCAGCTTAGTTTTAATGATTTAGAAGTTTAGGGATTCAAGTTTTATGACTCAGAGCTCAGTTCAAAGTTTAGTTTCACCATTTAATAGGTGCAAATGAATGTTTAGTATTCAAACTTCAATGTGCAAATCTGAGACTTAAAGTTCATAGTTCAACACCAAGTTTGAAAGCTCCATTTCCACCATCTTAAGGATGCAAATTTGTCAGTTACAAGCAAAGTTCAAATTCAAGTTTGAGGTTTGTATGTTTTGGTTCAAAAATTTAGATTCTAAAGCACAAGCCAACCACTTCAAGGTTCAACTCAAGCTAAACTAGGGATTTGGAGGCAAAGCATGAGTCTAGAAGTTTGGAAACCAATTGATGGAAGCATCATTCAAAAATCAAAATAACATAATGGACATACAAAATGTAGAAAGTGGTTGTGATACATTTGGAAAAATGTGCAACACCATTATTATTATCTACCACACAAAGGTCTATACACCTAATGTCTATATACCTTGGCATAGGTGTTCAATAGCTATATGTACTAGATGTAGCATAGTCTAATAAGATTCAAGGAAGAGGCATAAGTCATGAGAGCAAGTGACACATTTGGTAGATTTCCATTGACCATAAGCCCATAAAATGTGGGGACCAAAGCATAAAGATAGATCTCAAGTTAGGTTCTAAGATTGTAGCTAGCATGAAGTATTTATGATATTGGTAAATATTCTTATAAAGGAGGCTCAAGAACTATTTATAAAATTCTAATGGGTAGAACACTACATATAGATGATAGGTCTGAGTTAGAACTACAACAGGTTGGGTTAAGATTATCTTTTTAGGGCAAGAACAGACCACAAGGTTTTTGAATGAAAATTTTCTAAGTGTCTTTTATTCATGTTGGCAACCAATAAATAAGTCATAGCTTAACAAATTGTCAAAATCCTAGTACACGATGTAATAGAATTGTAAAACAATAATAAACATAACAACTATTCAAACTAGAAGGAAATCTCCCAAAAGACTTGGTATGCATGCAACACTCAGTCTCAAACTTCCACGTTACAACATGCAACATCTCCACATTTTAAGCAATCCCAAAATACTTGGGATTCTTCCTACCATGCATGCTACTTCTTCAAGGTATTGGGCTATCAATACCTCCCCCGACAAGTGGGACCTTGTCCTCAATGTCCTTGGTAGGAAAGTGTTGCTTCAAAAAATCTACATCTTCCCAGGTGGCCTCCTCCATAGGTAAATGATGTCACTGCACTAAGACTTCTTTGACAAACTTATTGCCTTTCTTAACCCAACAAGTATCAATAACCTAGTCTAGTTCAAGTTCCACTTCACCTTCCTCAATGATCGGGGGTAATTCCTAGCTAACATTTTTGCACTCCCCAACATACTTCTTTAAAAGGGACACATGAAACATAGGGTGTATATGCACTCCCTCTAGCAACTGAAGCTTATATGCCACTTTTCCAACTCAATGTGGGATAGGTTATGGCCCAAAGAATCAAATGGCTAGCTTTTGATGAGCTCTTTTAAAATTACTATGTTGGCAATAAGGTTGAAGCTTAAGGAACACCATGTCACCCACATCAAACTCGATATCATGTCTCTTCTGATCAGCTACTTGCTTCATCTGATTGATGGCCACTCCTAAGTTACTTTTTAGTTGTTGTAGCAGTTCATCTCTTTGAACCAAACTGTGGTCTACTTCATTCACTGGTGAAGGCCAGCTTGATAGAAAGGAATGGTTGGTGGCAACCGACCATAGAGAGCTTGGAATGGTGTCATACCAGTGGAGATATGGTATGTGATATTGTACCAAAATTTTTCCCATGGCAAGAACTCCACCCATTTCTTAGGCCACTGATGAACAAAGCTACAGAGGTACTATTCGAGATAGTGATTCACCACTTCTATTTGGTCATCTATTTGTGGGTGGTAGGCCAAGATAAGGTTGAGTTTGGTCCCTGACATAGTGAAGAATTCTTGCCATAATTTATTGATAAATATAGGATCATGACCACTAACTATGGAGTGTGACATTCCATGTAGTTTGATTATGCCCTCCACAAATTTTTTTGCCACTATTTTTGCAGTAAAAGGATGAGTTAAAGGCATGAAATGGGCATGCTTACTTAGTCTATCAATGAAAACCAACACGGTATCCTTCCCATGCAAAGTTGGTAAGCCTTCAACGAAGTTGAGCATAATATCATCCCATACTTGACATGGAATGGGCAAAGGTTGGAGAAGTCCAACTGGTGCGAGAGCCTAGGACTTGGTCTTCTGGCAGACTTTGCATGTAGCAACATACTCATGGACATCTTGGTACATTTTAGGCCAATAGAATTGTTGGGCTAGCCTTTTGTAGGTTCACAAGACTCCTAAATGGCCTACAGGCTTACTATCATGAAACTCCCCCAATATTTTCTTGCACAACTCCTGTATATGGTGCACCACCACTTCATCTTTAAAAAAATTTAGTCCCTCACGTAGCTTATATGGGCCTTCAGGTTTCTCCTTGGCTATTTGGCCCACTTGGCCTATGTAGGCATCCTCCTATGAGGTCCTTTTGATATCCTCCCATAATTGAACCTACGACACAAATACATAGTTAAGAGTTGGGCTATTGGGCTTGCAAGATAGAGCATCAACCACAGAATTGTCATGGCCTGGCCGATAGACAATCTCATAATCATATCCCAACAGTTTAGCCACCCATTTTTTCTATTCTAGTGTTGCTACTCTCTGCTCCAAAAAATATTTGAGGCTCTGTTGGTCTATTTGGATGCATAATTTCTTTCCTAGTAGGTACGGATGCCATATACGTATCGCTTCTACTATAGTTAACATTTCCTTAGCATAAGTAGACCATGATCTCTTTGTGATGCCCAATGCATGACTCATGTAGGTGATTGATCATCCTTGTTGAGAGAGAACTAAACCTATCTCTTCCCCTAATGCATCAGCTTCAATGGTGACATTTTCATTGAAGTTGGGCATGGCTAGCATTGGTGTGGTGGTCATAGCATTCTTGAGTGCAAGGAACATAGCTTCAGCTTCATCACTCCAACAAAATTGGCCCTTCTTGAGGAGATTAGTGAGAGGGCAGGAGATGATGCCATAATTTTGAACAAATTTCCTATAATATCGAATGAGTCCTAAAAAGCCACGAAACTCTTAAATGTTAGTAGGACAAGGCCACGAGACCATGACTTTGATTTTTTCCATATCTAACTTAACCCCCTGGTGCGTGACAATGTGCTCCAGGTACTCTAACTTTTGTAGGCCGAAGGCACATTTTTTTGATTTGATGAAGAATTTGTGTTGCCTTAAAATTTCTAGTACACTTTTTTACATGCTATAAATGAGTTTCCCAAGTAGGACTATAGATTAAAATATCATCAAAGAAAACTAGGATATTTTTTCTAAGATGGGAGTGAAAGATAGAATTCATGAGAGCCTGAAAGGTGGAGGGTGCATTGTACAACCCAAAGGGCATAACTAAATATTTGTAGTGGCCATTGTAGGTACAAAAGGTAGTTTTAGGAATATCTAGGAAGTGAACTCTTACCTAGTGATATCCTGCCTTGAGGTCTAGTTTGGTAAAATAGAAAGCACCATGAAGCTCATCCAACATATCTTCAATTGTAGGGATGGGAAAGTGATCTTTTATGGTGACCGCATTGAGAGCATGATAATCTACATAGAACTGCCAACTACCATCTTTCTTTTTTACCAATAGTACTAGGGATGAAAAAGGGCTCATGCTTGGTCATACAATTCCCTGATTCAACATCTCCTATACCTATTTCTCAATCTCAGCTTTCTGGAAGTATGCATATCTATATGGTCAAACATTGATCAGTTCCACCCCTTCCTTGAGAGGAATACAATGCTTGACTTTTCTTGCAGGTGGGAGCTTAGTGGGCTTGACAAAAACCTCCTCAAATTGCATTAAAAGCATGTGCATGTCGGGTTGCATGTCCCCTGGTGCTATATCCAGTGATAACTGCATGCAAATGGTGAACATTGTGTGGCCCTAATGCATTTCTTTGGACATTTCCTTAGGAGAAGAAGTTTGTAACTGTTGGTTATTTGACCCTTAGAGTCTCTAAGGCTCATTCTCCCACTCAAACTCCATGGTCAACTACTTCCAATTACATGTGATCAACACCAACATTTCCAACCACTAGACCCCGAGTATGATGTCGAGACTTGCTATGGTAAGGTCATAAACAGTGAGAAAAAATGCAACACCCTAAAGATTGATCAATACCTTCTCAAAGCTCCCTTAACAGCTCAATTTCTCTCCATTGGCTACCTTCATGATGAACGCGCTGGTTGGTACAATTGGTAGTCGAAGCAAGCAAGCAACTAAATCACTGATGAAGTTGTGAGTTGAGTCACTGTCAATAAGGACCTCCACCTCCAGTCGTCCAATCTTGGAATTTACTCTCATCATCTTAGGTGAAGACCATCCTATGAGTGCATGTAGTGAGATTTCTAGCTCAGCTTTCTCCTTGGTCTCCTCTTCCATTACTTGCTTGTCTAACACTTCTTCACATGTGAAGGTTTTGATGCCTGTAGGTCCTTTCACAAGCATCAATTGTGGACCTTTGCATTTGTGTCCTGAAGTAAACTTATCATTACAATTAAAGCATAGCCCCATGGGTCTCCTTTTCTGTATCTCCTCCCATCATAGCCATTTGACTAGAGAAGTCAGGTTGGGCCTAGTTAGTGCATGGACACTCAACGATGATTGACTACTCTATGGTCGTGCAAGTTTTTATTGGCGAGTCAATTGTTCATCTCTCATCCATACAAGTTCGATGGCCTCCTTCAATGTTCGTGTCTTGAACATGTGAATTCCATCCGTTATCCCCTGTTTGAGACCCCCCATAAAAGTCTTGACCAAATCATTCTGTGACAATCCTTCTACACGGTTGCCTAGCCTCTCAAATTCTTGTTGATAATCTCTTAATGACCCCACTTGCCTAATGTGAGATAAAGCTTCATCAAAATCTTCCCCTTCTATGGGTCCAAATCAACCAACAATTCTTTAACAAAAATTTCCCACATCACCTCCTTTCTCTCTTCTTTAAATGGTCTACTCATTCATCACCACCACTGGTTTGCCTCACCCTCTACATGAAATGAGGCTAAAGCAACTTTGCATGTCTCCAGTGTTTCTTAGAACTCAAAGAGCTAGTCCACCCAAGCAAACCATTCCATTGGGGCATCCCCAAAAAACTTTGGAAACTCAAGCTTGGCTCTTTTGGAAGAAACGACCATATGACCTCCATTAGACTCATCCTTTTTGTTGCATGAATATCTTTCTTTTTCATGATGGTTATGGCTGGAGCTATCCTTGTTTTAAGATAGAATCTTAGACATATGACCAAGCGTTGATTCCAAATAATTGAACTTGTCATCCATTCCCAATTCCATTCGATGCATGCCATCCTAAAGTCCTCCTAGCTTAGCTTCCAAGTTCTCTATTCGCTCATTGTTGCTTGCCATGACAAAACAACATAGCTATGATACCAATGATAGGTCCCAGTCAGAACTGCAATAGGTTGGGTTAATATTATCCTCTTAGGGAAAGAATAGACCACAAGGTTTTTGAATGAAAATTTGCTAAGTCTCTCTTATTCATGTTGGCAACCAATAAATAAGTCGTAGCTTAACAAATTGCTGAAATCCCAGTACACAATGTAACAAAATTGTAAAACAATAATAAACATAGCAACTATTTGAACTAGAAGGAAATCTCCCAAAAGACTTGGTCTGCATGCAATGATCAGTCTTAGACTTCCACGTTGCAACATGCAACATCTCCACATTTTAAGCAATCCCAAAATACTTGGGATTCTTCCTACCATGCCTACTACTTCTTCGAGGCACTGACCTATCATATAGACATTGAGAAGAACCATGGCTCCTTGTTTCCTAAAGTCTACCTATGTAGAAGAGTTGTAGATTAACAATAAAGTCCTAGTCCATAGAAATATTTAGAGGAAAACTCGGGTTTGATCATTGAGTTGAGATGATGGCAGCATGTATATCACAAGGGCATGCAATTGATTGACACTCCAAATTATTTACATCTATCATGATGAAATACACATGGCTCAACTCAAATGCAATGTATTGATAGTTCATGATATTACACTTCAAAACTATGATTTATGAATTTGATATCAAGTTCATATGGCTGAGACATCAATTGCCCCACTTGCAAAAAGGTGAATGAAGTCATAATAATAGTAGATCATGGATGAACATAGGATTATAGGGTTTTCAAAGCATGATTGTTTGATAGCAAGTAATTCCCCTTGCTCAATGCTTGATGATTCTACATCTCCCAATCTGTGGAGTCAAAGCCTGCAACATTCAAATAGAAGGCAACTATAATTCTTGATAGAGATCACACTCTAATGGATATCAAATGATCTCGATTGAAAGAGAATTCATGCATAATAAGACAAATGAGAAACTACATCCTGTTATAATAAAACTTGACCATATCATTGGGTTACCAAAGAGCTTGGGAAAACCTTGTTGCAGCTAGATGAGTTCCCACCAGATTAAGTGGCACTTTAGGGTCCACAGTGCACAAAAGTCACATTTGTGTACTCAAAAGTGTAATAGTTCATGATAATCATTTGACAAAATGCCTAAGAAATAGAAAGGGAATATAATGGTTGCAATATCTAATGAATGTTTCAAAGCATCGGGTCATATTTTATTCGAGATGATCATTTTGAGGTCTGTTATGTGTGCTCAAATTTTGACTCTCACAAAGCACTTTTTGTTTAGTAATTGAAGGTGAAGGGCTAGCAATATTCATATGACACTTCTTAGTAAGGAAGAATTATACTATAAAGTACATGGTATAGCCCAAGTTTGGAATAGATGTTGATGGTGGTTCAAACACCTAGACATGTTGGATGCCAAGAGGCATCATGGAAATTCCACATAGCATAAGAAATATACAATGATGGGTAGTGCTTTGAGACACTACATCTGAACCATTTAATATATAAAGGATAATTTTCAAATGTACTAGCATTCTATGATTCCAATGACTTGAAATAGGTTTGATTGATGGGATCGATATGAAAACCACATCAAGACATCCAAAGTGGATCTTTGTCATTTCTCACATTTTCTTCTTATGCATAGCAAAGGAAATTAAATAAGTCTATCAAGCTTGATTGAATTGGAACTTTAACAATGTTATAAGTTGTGGTGTTTGATTATTTAAAGGAGGTGGAAATTATTTTTCTAGGGGATGAGGATATAAGGAAAATGGAAAGATACACATTCCCAAGAATCAATTATCCAAACTGAATGGAAACCAACAAAAAGAGAAGATAAATATGAGAGAGAAAGAGGAGTACATGGTTCCAGTCTTTGGGCTCCTTTTTCATAGACTTTGTGATACAAAATTTAAGGAGGTTCCACTATTTTTGATAGATTTTATGTTGCATGATAGGGGAAAAGGAAGATTGTGTGTTTTGTAGTAGACTATATAGGTTAGCAGTTTTTTATTGTTATCATATTATAGACTTTAAAGTTAGTATCTTTGCAAGTATTTTGAATGTTTAGTGGTATATCTTTTTCAAATGAGTTTTGAATGAATGAAAAGCTCCATATCTTATTCACAGAGTTCATACTTTAAATCCTTTTTTGTGGTTTATATTTGAATCGAGATTGGATTATGAGGTCATCTTATATCACTAGGTTTGTATATTGGGCATATTTATTGTTCATTTCTCAATCTTTCTGAATGCATGTATGGGTGGAAGGAATGTATATTTCCTTTGTCATATGTGGAGGTTGTTTCATTTTTTTTATGTTATAGTTATTTGCCCCCTAATAGTGAGGGTGGATTTTTCTTTCAAGTTAAAAGCATTTGTTAAACCTATTCTTTGTATATCTAATCGAGGAGTTGATTCTTGTAAAATTCAGAGGGTGCTTACACAACCCCATTGCAACATGACCCAACTATTGGTTATGTTTTTCCATTGATTTAGTTTTGGGTTTGAAGTGTTAAATGAAGTGGTTTATTGTGCAAAGACAAATTTGTTTACCAACAGTCTCTTACTACTTTATTCCACCTAGCATCTATAATGGCCTTTGATTCTAATTTTAAAAAATTAAGTCTATTTCAACTTTAAACAATGAACTAATTAAATTGTTAAAGGGAACATTACTATCATTCTCAAAAATTGATGTTGTTCATGCTTGTGTTAGTGATGCACTTAAAGATTTTATCAATTCTGTCCAGTCTTTTAGTTTACTGTCATTATCCAAAATTGGTGTGGGATACAGGGCTCAATCCCTTGTGACAAGGTTTTCATCTTACCTTGTATGATCTGCAACTTGCTAGTAAAGAAGTCTATTAATTGTTTTACTATTTCCATGCCTTCTTTAATTACAATGATCTTATCAGGAAGATTTGGTTTCTTTCCCATCAACATGATTAGCCTCTCTAAGAATTGTACATATGGTCCCAATAGATTAAAAGTGGGTGATAGCCATGCAAGTGTTTCATTGCAAACATGCTCAACATTTTGTAAATAAATGTAAAGGGCATGAGCTTGTTGAGAAATCTTCTTTAGAGTATATACTCTATGACCTATCGTGTCTTTCAATACACTTACCTTTACTTCACCACCTTGTTGTGTAGATTAAGCATCAATGCTCATCCTTCATGGCTCAGCTTCCTCTTTCTCCAGCTCTGTAGTATGAGTAGAAATTTATATTGTGACCCTTGCTAGTTTTTCCTATATGCCATGTGCCCTATTTTGCTCTGTGTTATCTAGTTACTCCCTCAAGAATGCAACTTCAACTTCTAGCTCCTAGGCTTTGGCCTCCATTTCTTCTACTATTTGTTTATAGACAAAGACTTTTTTAAGTTCCTCATCATAAAGATTTCTAATGTCTATGTAGTCATGGAATGTTCGAGCAACTTTTGTCTCCATCTCCTCCACTTTTGCCTCATTTATGAATGAGAAGTGTTTCATAGCCTTGGAGATCTCTACACCAGATGTGCTCTACAAAGTCCAAATTATCATGTTTCCTTCTATTATGTTTTGGACATCCATAAGCTTTGGATTGTTAGTTTTAGGAGCCATGCTTCACACTGGTAGGGATTTTGAGTCAATGTTGAAGCATGATCCCCTTTGCAATCCACCAACACCAAAAGCCTCATAAGAGATGGAGTTCTCTTGTCTCCTTATTTGGCCAAGCATGAAAGCTTGTTCCAAGTGCCATCTTGGTATTAAGAGCATGTCACCCCTTTAGACTAAGTCCCTTGCCTCTACAAGAGTCATGATTCTACTCTCTGGGTCATATGCATGAAGTTCAATCAATTCATGTATCTTGTCTTTAGATTCTCCTAGTTTTAGCTTCAATACTAGTTCACTCTACTTTACTTTATAGAGAAAATTCTTGAATTTAGTAGATTTAAGGAAGTCATTATCTTCCATGAACTATTTGGCTTGGTTGATTCTATCATCTAGTCTAGGTGCAGTTAGCTCAAGGTCAGTGTTGTCACAAAAGTTTGCACCCTTGTCCAAAGTTTTTACCTAAGGACAACCTTGTGAATCATGGAAACAACCTCCAAGCTATGGGACTTGAACTATGAGGTTGAGTCTCCAGAGAAGGTTGGCTTCCTTTACTATTAGGATGCACCTAACTACACTTGGAAAGGAAAATGGAGAAGGAATGCATGAAAGAAAATCTACATATTCTAACCTGAGGGATCATGCACCAAAATAGAATGTTCAACCCTATCCCTACCCATATATGCATGGTTAACTATCATGACATCAAAATATATAGATTCAAACTTGTTTAACCTATCAATCACATGTAGATCAGACAACCAAACAAATGACACAAGGAAGAATATTTTCAATATATAACATTAAAAAGCCAAAAAGAGATACAGTCATGTAGAATGAAAGATACAATGAAACATTGAAGAGAGGCAAATAGATCTTGCAAAGTACATCAATGGCTAAAAGAGATAAGGCAAAAAGTCATGAAGTTCAGAGGCAAAGGGAATTTACAATGTGCATGCCAAACCAATGCCAAAGAATCAAAGAAGAATCGACCAGACCCTAAGAAGTGTTACAAATTTTACTTTTATAGCACAAGCATAACTGGGATAACTTCCACTGAAATTCACCCTACAACCTGTTAGGATCAAACCACAAACAAAAATAACAATTACATGAAAATATAAACAATATCAAAAAATATTGAATCATATAGAAATGAACACAAGACACCAAGATTTAACATGGTTCACCCAAACCCTAGGCTACGTCCACCAAATAGCAAGTCCAATATTATTATGATCCAATGATTACAACATTATTACAATCCATAACCCTTATAGCTCAATACCACCAAAAGAAGCAATTTTTGCATCACACAACAATCAAAGATACCTAACCCTAAGCCCTTTTATACAAATATTTATGCCACTTTAGGGTTACAACATGTCGGTCATATGTACTTCCCTAATCAGTCACCACAAACTAACACAACCACTTCTATTAAGTCTTACAGAGAACAATCACTACAAATCTAGAAGATTAGATTTTGGAACAAATCTAGATGTAAGAAATCATCAAAATGAGAGCTTGAGAAGATAGAAATGACGTCCATCAATGCATAGCTGAGAAAAATGGGTAACCTAGATGGCCAACTAGAAGCTCTTCACATTTTCCATGCATGGGGGGAGTCACAGAGTGATTGCAATTGATCAAAATACCAGATATGCCATTGAATCTTGCCTCTTTCTAGCCTTTTCAATGTGCCAAAATGACAAAGATCAACAAGTTGATGAGAAAAAATGTTAGAAACTGCCACACGGCCCGATGGTGTTATGATGTTCTGCCATCTTGTACCCTTTTGACCTATTGATTGGCCCATGACCTCACCACCTTTTCTAACTTAACTACTATCTGCTTATGAAACTGTAATTTAACCATGAATTGATTGCAATTGTTACCCTTCAATTGGGCCCATCATGTATACGCGTCAACTCGTCACTTTGTCAAATGAAATAACTACCTTGCATCTTCACAAAGTGATAAAGTGATGAGCATGGATCCTATCCCATCTGATGGCTCTGAAATTTTATTAAACTCATCAGTGCATCAACTAATAGAAAACATGGCCTTTACTAGTTCATCTGACACTTAATCCACCTCACTCGCAGCCCATGAAGAAAAAAGACCCATTTACCACATGTCACACACTCGCTTTCTTGCATAATTTTAAACCCTCACATCTTGAGAAAGTGAGAAAGCAAGAACCTTCAAATGATCTTGATTTGACAATAAACAAAAACACTTGAAGGAACACTGGCCCACGAAGCAAAGAACAAACCAAAACTTTCTAGCTAGACTCTTTTCTGACATCTTCACCAACCAAAAAGAAGAAAGGCCCACCCTGAACACATGTTTTTCTATCACTTTTCCACATAGAATAAAGCTCATGCATTTCTAGAAAGTGATAAAGTGACAACCATAGATCCTATGACATTAGATGGTGAACATGATGCGAGCTTGCAAAAATATTTAAATGTGCATTGCTTAAGAAAGGGGATATAACCTAAGGTATTAAAATAGATATTTGTGTGGGCCCTAATATTTGAATTTTCAAATAGATGAACGCTACTATTTTTTTAAAATTCAAATTTTTCAATTTCGGTAGGAAGGAAAAAATAGCTAACAATTCTAGCGACTTAGAGGGGATGCAAGATTGCTATGCATATGACCGGTGACCTAAAGCATCCATTGGGCAATAGAGTCATAGAAATTATGAATATTTGCACAAAAAAACCCTAAAATCACCAAAAACATATCTAGTAAAACCTCAAAATTGCTCTCTGCAACCATAGAATAGGAAAACACACCTCTACAACCTCTGCAAAACTTTAAATCTCACCATCTCTAGTGGAAATAGCATGTGCTTGTACACTTCTTGGAAAATAGGAAACAACTCAAAGAAAAACTACTGTAACTATGTACATGACTAGCAAAGATAATAAGTCAAACAAAGTTGTTGACTGGCTTGTTGAAATAACTCCCTTTCTTTCTAAACTTGGAATGTTTGACATGTTCAAACATCATCCTTCCACCATTAAGTGGTTGACTACAATACCATACCCCACTAGGATCAAATGCAAAAGGTGGTTCATCTTTATACTCATATCTATCATCTTGATAAATAGGATCATTCTTTATATCCTTGAAGGCAAAAATATCATCATCAAATCCTTCAAAGAGCCATGATTCCCCTAGTTGCTCTGCTTGTTCTTAATACTCAAACCATCCAGCTAGTGATGACTTGGGTAGGGCCACTTCATTTTCATCCTAGATCATATTTGGAAAGACAACATCCTGTTCATGTATAACATAGATCCCTGGCTTAGCCTTCTCATGTCTAAAATGATTATAGTGACCCTCCTCTCTATCAAAGATAGTGCAATTCATATTTGAAGGGTCAACCATGTAGGGCTACACATCCTACTATTGAATGCCTCTACCATGATTAAAGTCTTTATGCCATTCCTATCTTTAAAAAATATTTGGGACCAATGAGTAGCAATACATCCACCACTAATCTTGGCAGTGAAATCTCTAGAAAAGCAAATGACAAAGTGTGCAAGAAGATATATAACAGTTATATCCTTCAACATAGCATATCTTGAAAATTCATGTAGGGTCACCTCTAAATATTTGAATACTCCTATAGTTCTATAAGAACTACCATCCAACTGAATAATCTGATTAGTCACAAGCTCATATTTATGCCTACTTGATCAACAATCCTCTTAGGCATGACTGAGGTACAAGCACTAGAGTCTATCATGTAATTATGAACTATTTTATCTTCTATGACTAAAGAGATATAAAAAGGAGGTGATTTCATTCTCTTAGTTTGATTTCCTTCTTTGTGGGGTTATGTATGGGTAGTTGAATTTGAAGATTCACCTTGTGTTGATATAGAAATAACCCTAGGCTCCTCCTTCCTCTTGCAACTTTGTCCTTTACTCTAATCTTGAACTAGTGTGGTTGCCCCTCTTGCTATCCTTGGGTCCATGGCATGCATGGTTTAATTTCAATTGTTCCTTTGACCTCTATTACCAAAATACTCTTTACCAAAGATGGCATAAGAAGCATTCCCTTGCACTTGAGCTTGATATCCAACATTAAACTGATTTGCATGGCATTGTTGTCCTAAAGTTGTTGAAATATCTTGTACAATTAAGGCCTGAGGAAATGAACTTTGATCATTAAATGGACAACCATATCTGTATCCTTTTTGTTCTTGAACTAGATTATTCTAATGAAAAAATTACCTTGACTAATCTGGAGCTACATAAGGCATACCATTGAAAGATTTTTTGTTTGCCCATGGGGCAGGTCCTTGATGTGTTGGCCCATATGACTGTAGGGGTTGAGGGGACCTAAAAATCTAGGATTATTTTCCTTTGAGGGTTTTTACCTCATTTCCAAGGTTTTGAATCAATGATTGTTGTTGACCAATAACATGTTGAATAGATTGTATTTCTAACCTTTGATCTTGGAATCTCTTACCCATGTCAGAACTATGGTTTTGAAGTCTTTAATATATATTCTGCATCAACATTTGTATCATGACCTCAATCCTATCTATCTCATTGGAGGATGTAGAGGCTTGAGGGGCTATAGCAAGGGGTTGTGGTGTGGAAGATGTGGAAATAAGGTCTACTCATGGTTGGTGATTTGGCATATCAGGAAAGAAAGATGTAGGATACCTTGGAGCTAACTTTCCTCCCTGTATCAGAATGTTCTCTACCCTTATGGAAATCTCATAAGAATTTGGTAAAGTGTCCCCTTCCATATATTGTAGAGTAGTGGCAATATCACTATTGAAAGCTCTTAGATAATGCAAGAAAGCATTACTAGGAGTAGGCTTCACTAGAGTTTGTATTCTATCCCATGTTTTTTGAAATCTATAATAAAAATTTGTCATACATTCATGGGAGGCTCTTTTGATAGTTTTTAATTGTTTAAAAAGTGATAGGTGATCACTTTTATCCTCAAAATGTTTACATAGCCCTACTCCTAACCCATTTCAGTCAAAAATAGAATTATGAGTTAAACCTCTATACCATTGTAGTGCTTTTCCTTTTGAAGATGAGACCAAAAGCCCAACTACAACATCATCTTCAAATATTCCATGTATATTACACACATCTGCAACTTCTTAGATGTGTTCTAATGGGGAAATAAAAGTTTCACCAATAAACTCAGGTATACTTTTAAGAGTTGATATTGGTATATCATGTCTTTGAGCCAATAGGAGAGGACTTCCACCATTAAAGGTGGCAAAAGCATGAGCTCTAGCCATATAAACAAGTGGCCTATTAATATGAGCAGATGGTATTCTAAGTTGAAATCTAACAATAGGAGGAGTAGAGATGGATCTAGTCTTCTTTCTTCTAGGATTGGAAAATGAAAGCTCTTGGTATTGAAACTTACCTCTAGGAGATGCCCTTGTTTCTTCTTTGGGCATGAATTGCAGCAACTATGGTCTGAAACTAGATGTGAATGATGTAGAGTCACCAAGTGCTTCATGGAAATGAGCCTCTTGAAGGTCTAGAATACTAAAAGAAGCACTATCTTCTCAGCACCAACTTGAAATTCTTCACTTTTGACACCAGTAGACTTTGAAATCTCTTAGTGATAGTCACATTAGGCATGCCAGAAATTATTGTCGCAAAATTTTGCACCCTTGTCCAAATTTTTTACCTAATGACAACCTTATGAAATATGGAAATAACCTCCCATCTATGGGACTTGAACTATGATGCTGAGTCTCTGGAGAAGGTCGACTTCCTTTATCATCAAGATGCACCTAGCTACACTTGGAGAGGAAAAGGGAGAAGGAATGCATCAAAGAAAATCTACCTATTCTAACCTAAGGGCGATGCACCAAAATAGAATGTTTGACCCTATCTCTACCCATATATGCACAATTAACTATCATGACATCAAAATATACAGATTTAGAATTGATTAACCTATCAATTGCATGCAAATCAGACAACCAAAGAAATGACACAAGGAAGAAGATTTTCACTATATATCATTAATAGGCCAAAAAGAGATATAGTCATTCAAAATGAATGATAAATAGATCTTTCATAGTACATCAATGGCTGAAAGAGATAAGGCAAAAAGTCATGAAGTTTAGAGGCAAAGGTAATTTACAATCTGCATGCCAAATAATCGAAGAAGAATCAACTATACCCTAAGAAGGGTTACAAATTTTTCTTTTATAGTGCAATCATAACTAGGATAACTTCTACTGAAAGTCATCCTACAACCACCGCCATTAATTCTTATAAAGAACAATCACTATAAATCTAGAAGGTCAAATCTTGGAACAAATCTAGATGCAGAAAATCATCAAAATGAGACCTTGAAAAGATAGAAACAGTGGCCATCAATGCATAGCTAAGAAAAATGGGTAATCCAAATGGCCACCTACAATCTCTTCACATTTACCGTGCATGGGGGGAGTCACAGAGTGGTTGCAATTGATCAAAATATCTGATTTTCCATTGAATGTTGCCTCTTTCTGACCATTTTGAAGTTCCAACATGACAAAGATCAATAAGTTGACAAGAAAAAATGTTAGAAACATCCATGTGGCCCAATGGTGTTACAATGTTTTTCCACCCTGTACCCTTTTTACCTACTCACTGAAATGCAACCTCACCAGCTTTTCTAACCTAATCAGTGACTGCTTATGAAACCATAACTTAACCATGAAGTGACCGCAGTCATTACCCTTCAACTGGGTCCACCATGTATACATGTCATCTCATCGCTTTGTCACATGAAATAACTACCTTGCATCTTCACAAAGTGACAATGGACCCTATCTCATCTAATGGCTCTAAAAATTCATTAATCTTATTAGTGCATCAACCAATAGAAAACATGGCCTTTGCCAGTTTGTCTGACACTTAATCCACCTCACCCATGGCCCATGAAGAAAAAGGACCCACCTACCACATGTTACACGCTTGCTTTCTTACATAATTTCAAACCGTCACATCTTGTGAAAATGAGAAAGCAAGAACCCTTGGATGATCTTGGTCTGATGACAAATGAAAACACTTGAAGAGAAACTAGACCACGAAGCAAAGAATGAACCAGAACTTGCCAACTGAACTCCTATCTGACACCTTCACTAGCCACAAAGAAGGAAGGCCCACCTTGGACACATTTTCATTTGTCACTTTATTGCATAGAATAAAGCTCGTGCATTTCTAGAAAGTGATAAAGTGACAATCATAGATCCTGTTGCATCAGACGGTGAACATGATACAGGCTTGTGGAAATATTTAAATGTACATTGCTTAGGAAAAGGGATATAACCTAAGCTATTAAAATAAATATTTTTGTGGGCCCTAATATTTGAATTTTCAAATAGATGAATGTTACTATTTTTTTTAAATTCAAATCTTTCAATTCCAGCAAGAAGGCAAAAATAGCTAATAGTCAATCAGAGAGTTCTCTATTGCATTTACCCTATCCTATATGTAGCTTTGCCTTAAATTAGAAAAATAATGATTTCTTCCAAGCATGAGTTGAAGTTTTCTCTGTTTTACCTTTTCAGGTATTTGGATCACTTTTTGCCTCTTGTTACCCTTGGTAACCCATGATGCTTCAATAGACTCTTCTTCTTCAATCTCCAAGCTCACATCAAGCTTTGGGCTATTAGGGTTTACCCTTTCCTCCTCTCCAATTGACCCTGTAGGCATCTGTTCCATGATCTCTATGTAGTCCTCCACCATCTTCCTTATCCTATGTGGATAAGGGACATCCAAGTAGAAACCCTTAAAGTTTGTACCTACCCTTTTCATCTCATTCTCCACTCTCAAATTATCATCAAATTTGGCTAGCTTATCTACAGCTTCCCCCTTAGCTACAATATTTGTAATCAAGTCTTCTTTGGGGTGACTCCCTTGTACTTGGAAACAAATAACCCCTGATTTCCTTTAGTGTATTCCCCATGTAGCCTTCGGGGTCATACATCCTATAAGGAGCTATTGACAAATTATATTGGTAGAGGAAAGAATGATTTTGATCCAAGGATTCTTTTCCAATTGAAAAGTCTCCTATTCTAAAGCATCTACATAAAAATATATCTTTATGCACTCTAGGCCCTAGTTATTCCTTATTTACCATCAACAACTACCACATGAATTGAATGATGGCTAGTCTGGGAAGATTTATTTTGGAAATACGTTGGGAAGCAGAGGGCATCCATAGACTCTCATGAGGGAAAATGTTGGGAACAAGAATATGTCTCCCTAGTTGTGGTCTAGCCTCTTATTCTTAGGGAGGAGGGTTGGTCTCCATAAACTTTTTAAAATCTCAGGAGCCCTAAAGAAACTAGGTTATAGCATCCTCATAATAATAGAGCTAAAATTATTGAAAAATAAAACAGAGTCATAATAATGATAGAATCTATCTCATACCCATGTCCATAGTTGAACTCGCAGCTCCCCATTTGCATCTAATGTTTGATCAATGAAATCTAGGCTAATATACCCAACATTCTTATATTGAATCAAATGCATGAGTAATGAATAATGGTGGAATTTGAAATTCCCCAGTTCTCCACTTTGTGCTAGCTCAATATTATCTTTGATTTTCTCCAAAATATAATCTACATAATCATATTCTCCACCATAATATGCATCATGTACATCTCTGGCCACAATGTGTATCAACCCGTATACCACATTAGACCCATCTTTGCCTATCAGTTTATGGACACCACACACAGTCTTTACAAAGTGATTCTTGAATTTGTCCAAGGGCATCATTTTATCTACTTTCTTTGGATAATTCCCAACATTCTTGAGGTCCATATGGATGTTTTGCATCATGGTTTTCCCAGCATAGGCCTTGGTATTCCTCTCAAACTTCCCTTGAAGTTCTTCTAAGTCCAGTGGTTTGCTCATTGCACTATCTAATTCAAAAGCTTTAATGAAAGAAGCACAATCTAGAGTGCATAAAATGGTTCCATCATGCCTATGAAATGATTTGGTCATTGGGTTGTAAGACTTAATTAAGGCCTTTACCAAATTAATGTCTACAAATACATCTAGAAAGATGAGCTTTGCCAAATTTTTCTTCCACAAATTGTAGACATGAATCTTATCAAATTTGTTGTTGTAGAAATATTTGAATAATTCATACCCATCAAAACTAGGACAAGTAGCATCTCTACAAAATGCATACAAGTCTCTAAAATCATGGTCATTTGTAGAGATGGCATTCGAGGAGTCTGGAAATAACTTTATCCATTCATTTGCATATTTACTAGGTTTCCTTTACTGGGTTTTTACTCCTTTGCAAGTAGAAGTTTCAGTAGTCTCCATGTCTATAGCCTAGATCTCCTAAACCTCTTTATCTAACATCTTGACTAATAATTAGGAATCTGAAAAAAAAACTTTTGCAACTAGCATTGAGAACTATAAATCCTTCACACTGAAAACTCTACAACTATTGGAAGTCTTCTCTTTCTGCAAATGGTAATCTATTACTGGCCTAGAGAATGTCTTTATGCTATGTGTATCTTTTCAACCATTTCTATGCATTAAATTATTGCATGCATGAGCCTTAAACTCATTTTTTTGTCACCTCAGTGGAGCATCAACATAACTATCCATCTTTACATTCTTTATAATTTACTCAAATTTCATTGGTTGAGAACTTCTATCACTTTTCCAGCTTAGAAAAGGGAAAAAAGTACTTTCATGTCTTATTTTAGGTCTTTCAATCTTGCGGTTCACTTTGAATTTCAAACCCTTTGTATCCTCTTAAGCAAGAAATTTGGTCTTTATGAGCTTATGATCGATAAAATTGTGTATCTTCAAAGAGCTATCTTAAGCTTCTTAGAATCTCATGAATAATAGCTTATTACAAGATTAGAACCCTTGAATTTCATGTCTTCTTTTAGAGCCACAAACCTACACTTAGAATTTTATAAACCCTTTCATAGTGTCACTTCAATACACATAAACTTTTCTGATCTTATGATCATGGCTTTGCATAGCATTGGACCCTATCTTTTCTTATCTTACAATCTCTAGATCATAGTTAGCTAAGCCTCTTTGTAACTTTGGAAGTTTTCTCTTAACCGCTACCTTCACCTCCCGATCATACGCTGACTATGACCTTTCTTCATTGTAGCTTCAAAAACTCTAACATTCACTTTGCCTTAACCCTTATTACCATACACTTGGCATTACTTTGTAGCTTTGAATGCTTTCATGTTTTACTCTTGAGATCTTACGATTCTTTATTTTTCATAACTTTGAAAGACTTTATTGACATGTGTTCAATTTTCGTATGCTTGTGTGCTTGGCCTCACTTTGTAAGATCATGACACTTAACAACCTTATCACTTTACATCTTTTGATTTCATAATTTTCTTCTTTTTTTATGATCAAGGGTTCCTTTTTAATCCTTTACGCTTATATTCTCAGCATTCTATCATAACATTGTATCACTTCCTATTCATCATAAGACACTTACGATGATACGATGCTAGGATAATTGTAAGATTAAAACCTTCATAATACACTTTCGTGATGCTATGATTTCATTAGATATCATAACATCGAGAGACCCAAAATTTACCTTCACCATCATGAGAAAGCTTTTGTCTTATAACATCGAGAGAAAGAAATCTTAAACTTATGATTAGATGATGAAACCCCGATCATAAGATCATAGCAAAAGATGGAAATTTTGAAAATCACATGTGATCTCCCGCTTGAACATAAAACCTAGGGTAAAGGTCAAAATTGATTATGGATTAAGGACATATCTCAATGATAAGGTAAAAAAACATAATCCTTAGGACATTTAGAATATCCTATACTAGGGCAAAATTATCAAGTTAGGGTTTTTACTAGAAAACTAATAACAAATGCATAACAAACCCTAACTGCACAACACTTTCAAGACATTTTCACCATAGATATTTTCAAAAAAAATCATAGCAAAAATAAGGGCTATCACGGTCAACACTAGATTTTATCAGCACTTACTATAGCTCGGCATTCCTTATCCTTTTACTCTATTGCTTGGCTTAGCTTAATTTTCTAGATATAAACAATCACTTTGTTTTATCAAATTCTATCTAATCAAATGTCCATTATAATATCCTTTTCATAACTCAACCTTTCCTCTAGGTGCTATTATTATGAGTAATTTCTCAAATCCTCTTCATCAAACAAATAGATCTAAAATTTATATTGTGTAGCAATATGTCTCATCAAATAGATTTGACATGAATGAAAAAAAAACAATTGTTACCAATTATAAGTTTCCAACAATCTCCCTCTTTGGCATTGATGGAAACATTTCAAACATATTCAATACTAACAATAGCTTAGTAAACTTTGTTACCATACATTCCAAAATAATTTCTCTTTATTATCTTTTCAAATTTTCTCCCTCTAAAACGATAGATCTCTCTCTTGGACACATCTCTCCTTTTTTGTATATTCTCCCTCTATCTCTCTCTTTATTATCATATCTCTCCCTCTTATAATTTCTTCACTATCTCTCCCTTATAGTATCTCTCCCTCTTTGAAAACAATGCCAAAGATACTTATCTTTCTAAGCTTCAAATTCTTCATATATCTTAATTATGTAGATTTTGCATGTCTAGTTGATATCTATCATCCGTCTATGACTGATTTTTTATGTTGTACTTGAGTATCTACCTTAGGCATTTCCCAAAGTAGAGTTTTATTACATTAATGTGTAAGATATTCTTATTAGCACATTTTATGCAATCCATCTTGTCTCCTTAAGTAGCTTTATTTAGGGGAATCACCCCTAATTTACCTCTAAGATATTCATGAGCATCTTTAGGTAAGGCTTTAGCGAATATGTTAGCAATTTTCTCTTTGGTGTGCACATATTCTAACTTCACTTCTTTGTCTTGAATTAGTTCGCTCAAGTAATGATACTTGATAGCAATATGCTTTATCTTAGGGTGCATCACTAGATTCTTTGAAATGTTGATTGCACTTGCATTATCACAATAGATAACTACTGGATCTGTAATTTCTTCTTTTATACCTTTCAATAATTTATTTATCCACATGATGTTTGAATAGTTCACTACAACTTCCACATACTTGGCTTTAGCTATTGATCGAGAAATACAATCCTACTTCTTTCTAGTCCATGACACCAATCTCTTTCCTAGAAAGAATGCACCTCCACTAGTGCTTTTTCTATCATCAATATTTCTTGCCCAATCTGAGTCAGCGAATACTTTCATTTCAAATTTATCACTTTTATTATAATACAATACATAGTCTTTTGTACCTTTCAGATATATCATCATCCTTTTTACTGCCATCATTTCATTCTCTTTACGATTTTCTAAAAATTTAGCAACTATACCAACTACTAAAACAATATCTAGTCTATTGTGAACAATATATTGTAATTTTCCAATCATGGATTTGTATAGGGTCTGGTTCACTTTAGTAGAATCATCATTCTTATATAGCTTATGTCTTATAGACATAAGTGTGCTCGTTGGCCTTAAATCTTCCATACTAAAAGTCTTTAGTATCTCCTTGATGTATTTGGATTGAGTAATGAAAATACCAGACTTCATTTGACATACTTGTAATCCAACAAAGAGTTTGATTTCACCAAACATAAACATTTCAAATTCCTTCTTCATTTCATCCGCAACTAATTTGCATAATGCTTCTCTTCCTCCAAATATAATATCTTCAACAAACATTTCAAATAACAATACTTCATTTTTGTTAACATTATTCAACTATAGATTGTTGTTATTATTTGTCCTTTCAAAACTAGTCTTCACCAACTAATTATGTAATCTTTCATACCATGCTCTTGGAGCTTGTTTCAATCCATAAAGGAATTTGTTTAGTTTACATACCATGTTCTTCTTATCTGGATCCACAAATCCTTTAGGTTGTTCAATGTACACTTCTTCCTCAAGTATACCATTTAAAAATGCATATTTGACATCCATTTGATATACCTTGAAATTCTTGTAAGCTGAATATGCAAGCAGGGTTCTGACTCCTTCCAGTCTTGCCATAGGAGCAAAAGTTTCTCCATAATCAACTCCTTTTTTAGCATATCCTTTGCATACCAATCTTTCCTTGTATCTTGTTTCTTCACCATTTTTATTGAGTTTGTTTCTGAAAACCCATTTTGTTCCAATAGCATTTTTGTCTTTAGGTCTTGGCACTAAAGTCGAAGTATTGTTCTTCTCAATCTAGTCAATTTCCTTGTTCAAATCTTGAATCCACTCTTCATTCTCTAAGGCATCTTTTACTCATTTGGGCTCAAATTCACCAAGTAGGCATGTGTCATCTTTAAGTCTTTTCCTTGTCATAACACTTAATTTAGTATTACCAATGCTTTGTTTAGGTCTATGATGTCTTCTTACATATTTTTCTAACACATGTAATTTCCTTCTTTGTTCTTCTACAAGTTCATCTTGAAAAATAATTTCAAGCTCATTTTCTCTTTCTTTTTCAGGTTTTGGTTCAAGTTCTGTATGCTCAGCATTAGCTATATGATGGTTAGTATTGCCTATCTATGACTTGGCATCTTTAGTTTATTGCTCAGCACTCACTCTCTACTGCTTGGCAATTTGTATTTGCACTTCATCATTTCCTATTTGTTGAGGAATTGCAACTTGATTTTCTTGTTCATTTTGAGTGTTGGGAGCATTATCATCCACATAGATGAATGTATTGTAGTCTTCAGGTTCTTAATTTCATGAAATGTTACTTCTCTCTACAAACTCATCAACTTTCACATTTGCACTTTCCACAACTTTGTTAGTGTTAGAGTTCAAACACTTATAAGCTTTACTCTTGGTGGAATGTCCTAGGAATATACCTTCATCACTTTTTGCATTAAGTTTTCAATTCCTATTATCTTTGAGTATATAGCATCTACTTCCAAAGATTTCAAAATATTTCACATTAGGAGCATAACCATACCATAGTTCAAAAGGTGTAGCATTTGTACCTTTCTTCACTTGTACTCTATTTAGGACATAGACAATAGTACTAACAGCTTCTCTCGAGTACTTTTTTGATAGACTCTTATCCATCATTAATGTTCTCACATAGTCCATTATTGATCTATTTCTCCTTTTAGCTATCCCACTCTGAGGAGGGCTCCTTAGTATAGACATTTTTCTTTCGATTCCTTTGTCATTGCAGAATGTATTGAAATCATTTGAAATGAATTCACCACCTCTATTAGATCTCAAGCACTTTAGACTCTTCCCTATTTGTTTTTTAGCTCTAGCTAAATACCACTTGAATAACTAAAAAGCATCATATTTAGCTTTACAAAACATCACAATCATCATCCTAGAGTATTCATCAACAAATAGAATGAAATACTTATCTCCATAATATCTTTGAACATCAATGGGTCCACTTAGGTTAGTATGAACCAATTCCAAAATATCACTATCAGTGTATGTTTTGCTCTTAAAACTAGACTTAGTTATTTTTCCCAATTGACATTGTTTACACATAGCATTGCCAAGCTTCTTTACTTTAGGAAACCCTCTTACTTTCTTCAACTTACTGATACTAACCAAATTGTCAAAGTTCACATGACATAACCTCGTGTGTCATAACCAAACATCTTCTTGTTGTGCAAACAAACATATCTCATTAGATAAATCTAGATAGAACAAGTTACCCATTATCTAATTGCCACTTCCAATCATCTTACCATTAGCATAATATATCTTGGACTTCCTATTATGAAATTCAACTCTGTAACCTGATTTGTTCAACTATGAAACACTCAACAAATTATAGTTAAGTCCTTCAACCCAATAAACATTGTCACATTTTATCTTGTTAGACAGTTAAATAGTACCTTGACCTTTTACAACACATGGAATATCATAACCAAATTTACACACCCACCTTTGTATGGACCAATATCCTCAAAATTATATTTGTCACTAGTCATATGATTGGAGCATCCACTATCAATTATCCATCTATCATTTTTGTTAAAATATGAGATTAATGCAATTTTCTCATCTTCATTGGAATATTATTTCGTAGCAACATAGACAGCTTCATCATCATTACTCTCAGATTTATTGTCAGTTTCTTCTTCGACAATATAACAAGATTTCTTACCTTTGTCATCTATGTTTCTCTTGTAGTCTATGTCATCTCTTCTTCCTTTGTACTTTATTTTCTTCCTTTCATCCTTGTCTTCTCTATTAGGACACCTAACAGCAATAAGACCATGAAAAGATAATAATAGGCAACTTACCTTTGTATTTAGCTCCTCCTCTTCCCAATCATTTTGCAACGAGGGCTTCAAGTTCATCAATCTCATCATTAGAACTATCATTGTCACTCTTCACATGTTTTCCTTTCCTTCTTCTAAGGACTAATTGTGACTTGAAAGAAGATTCAATAGTAGTAGGTGTGTAGTTACCAAAGTTAGACATCTCAAAAGTAGTAAGTCTACCATTTACTCCTTCCAAGGTTAAAGTGTTACCTAGTGTACATCTCAATTCTTGGATTGCATAAACTCTAATGGCATAGATAGGGAGTAGAGTCCTCAATAACTTTCTTAATACTATTTCATCTTTGATTTCTCTATTTGCACCATGAATACCATTAACAACCTCTTTGAATATTGTGCAATATTGCATGATATAATCATCTTCCATCATTCTCATGTCATCAAATTTACCTCTCATGCTTTCTGATTTGTCTCTCAGGACATTGTCATGACCTTTATATATGGTTTCAATTTCTCCTACATCTTCTTTGCACTATCACAATCTTTTAGGTCATCGAACATGACATATCTTAGGGCTAAGGCAATCTCCAACATTTCTTAATTGTGTTCTTGCTACTACTTCAGTTGTTTAGGTGTTAGAGGAGTAGTTGATATCATCATCATTGATACTAGATACATGCAACCACATCAAGGTTTTCCATAGAGGAAATCTTTTCTTATTTATCTTTAGTACATCTCTCTTGTGAGTCATGATCTTGTTCTTTAAGTACCTTCAAACTTTTCTTTGTAAGCACTGGGCTCTAATACCAATTATTTGAGATGTTTAGAATAATTGAGAGGGGGGGTGAATCAATTACTCAAGGTCCATATGTGCCATTTAAACAATAAAACATAAACATTCACTATTTTTCTTATCTTGTTGTTGTTAGGTCTCTACCATGATTATAAAATTACTATCTCAAACATAACTTGCTTTGTTTAATGAAAAAAATCTCAAATGTAAAAATATATAAATCATTCAACATAGTTTGACACTAGGATTTTACGTGGAAACCCAATTTGAGAAAAACCACTAGCAACATGTGACCACTTTTCACTTTCGAAGTGAGCCCTATTAAGAGCCAACCTTGTTAAAGGTTTATAATATACACTATTAAACGTGACCTAGTTAGAGGATTTAATCACCCTATTAGGAGTGGCCTTTTCAGAGGACTTTGATCATTCCATTAGAATGTTACCTTGTCAAAGGATTTACACAGACTGCTAAGTCTTTTAAATGATTGTTAGGTCAACCTCTATTAAAAGGATTTCAATAAAAACTGCATGTGATGATTAAAAAGAAAATAGTAGGTTTAGATCTATATGACTACAACTCACTTTGCATGTTCAGATCATTATTTGATCCTTGTGTTGACTTAATGCTAAGCTCCACATTGTCATCTATGTTCCTAATTTGCTTGGCAACCCTTCAAGATATCAACCTTCACCTAACAAAAACACTTAAGCCATTTTTTTAGATTCACTTAACAATATAAATAACATCTATGAAAGCTATCTCCTTTAGCTTCACATATACTAATACATTCTTGCATTTACCCTTGTGCATCTCTGATCCACCTTTCTCTATATTCTTTTCTCACATACACATGTCACCACACACTTTTTGTTTAGCTCCATACCTCTTTAAATAGGTAATTCTTTCTTTACCATTTTTTATGATCACTATAGATTTTAGGGTTTACGATCACGTTCAACATGATTTATTGTATCTACCCATCTTCTTGATCATCCTCTAGAAACTTCTTTGGAATCCATCAATTAGGTCATTACCTAATCTTCACCTTGAATTTAATGATCCAACTCATCAATCTTATCTCAAATACATTTTACATCTCCCAAGAAATCAATTGAGTTAGTTGGGATCACGATTTCCTCAAATTCATTCACAATATTATTGCTCAGTAATCTCCAAATTCTGACACTCGGTCATTGTAAATCTATTGGCTCGGCATCAAGAATCTTTCTCGATCGATACTAATGCTTAGTCAACACTAGATTTTCTTAGCAATTACTATAGCTCAGTTATCACTAGCATCACTCTATATTCCTTAGCCTTTTACTCTATTGCTAAGCTTAGCTTAACTTTCTTGATATAAACAATCAGTTTGCTTTATCAAATTCTATCCAATCAACTGTCCATTGTAATATCCTTTTTATAACTCAACCTTTCCTCTAGGTGCTACTATTATGAGAAATTTCTCAAATCCTCTTCATCAAACAAATAAATATGACATTTAGATTAGGTACCAATATGTCTCATCAAATAGATTTTACATCAATGGAAAAACAACAATTATTCCAATTGCAATTTTCCAACAACAAATAATGGGATGGTATTCTTACAAAATTGCACCTAAAATTAGATGATTGGAAAGGAAGGAGGCTTTCCCACGTTGGTAGAATCACAATGATCAAATTGTTGGATACAATTGTCTAATTGTGTTTTGTCTTTGATATTACACAAATGCCATATCAGTTGGCAGATAGTGCTTACCGAGCTCAGTAGGTCAGCAAAGTGATCTTCAGTGTCCACCAAGCATTCCTAGAAATTACTCCTCGTAGACAGTGTCTACCGAGCTCACTCAGGTGTCAAAGGAAAATGTGGTAGAAAGTAGTGTTAACTGAACTCACATGGTTAATGAAGAAAAGTTAGTGTTTACTAATTTCACTCAGTCTCCAAAGGATTTTTCAGGGTTCATAGTGGTAATTGAGCTTTAGTTGGTTAACATAGGAAATCTTTTTAGAAATAGTGTTTACTGTGAAGGGTTGGCCAATGAAGGATTTTGTGAATTTGAGAAACAAAACTTTAATTATTTTCAACTATTGATTTCAGCTGATTGAGGGAATGATTATTGGTAATTGTAAGTTGTAATTGAGCCAACTTGATAATCTGAAAGGTATATATGAAAGGTCAAGTTGAGAATTCTAAAGCATGATGAGCGAGTATGCAAGTGTATTGATTGTTTGAGAAGGAAAGTGTGAGCAAACTTTGAAGGATGGTTAGATATCCTTAAGGAGCAATAAAGTTGTATTCAATCAAGAAGGATCTAGTGTGAAGCAAAATAGAGATTTGTATCAGCAATTTAGTTGCATCTCATTCAAATCATTCATTTTTACCTTCTTACCATTACAGCAGCGATTCCAAAATCTCTTAGTAGAGTTGGTTTAACAGCCATTTGTAAATCCTCTAACAAGGTGACAGTTCCATTGAATTGTTCTAAAGACCTTTTACAAGGCCACTCATTACAAGGTGATTAAATCCTCTAACAAGGTCACACCTAATAGTGTGTTTTGTAACCTTTAACTAGGTTGGCTCCTAATAGGGCTCACTTTAGAAGAGTAAAAATTAGTAGCTAGTTACTTGCTAGTTTTTCCCATATTGGGTTTCCATGTTAAATTTGGTGTCTCATGTGTTTATGTTATTTCTTTTATGCTTACATGTTAATCACTATGAATTTTTAAGATCAATTAAAGTTAACATACACTGCATTTACTGAGCTACAACAAATTTCTATATGTTTATCGAGTGACAACTATAACTAATTTTATCAGACATCTATGGGATTCGTGGATTTGTTTTTGTAGTAACTGATTCACCTCCCCTCTCAGTTATTCCATCTATTTTTCTGACAATTGGTATTAGAGCTTTTGGTGTTGGCAGGAATGGTTTCAAGGACCTAAGCTAAAGATCATGATGTCTTACAAGATAGAAATCCCAAGGCTCAATAGAAATAATTTTTTAGCATGGCAAGGACTAATGAGACTTCATCTAGCTTTTATTGGTGCTTTAGGATTGAAATACCTTGATGCAGAATATACAACTCCTTCTAGTACATTATCTGTTAATGACATTGTTGAGAAGAAAACTCATAACATCATGATGATAGACATTGCATCTACTCTTAGCTATGAGGAATTTGATGATATCAAGGGCTACAAAACTGCATTTGAAATGTGGAACAAGCTTAAATATATCTATGGAGGTGATGACAATGTGAGGAGAGCCAAAGTAGAAAGACTTAGAGGACAATTTGATCAGATGAAAATGAAAGAGGATGAAAACATTTCTAAATATGTTGAAAGGATCAAAGCAAGTGTCAGTGCTATCAAAGCTCCTAGAGGAGATATCAAGGAGGAAATAGTTGTAAGTAAAGTTCTTAGAACATTGCTTCCCATTTGTGCAATTAGAGTATCTACAATTCAAGAAAGGAGATGTGAAGAAAATCATAAGATAACTTTAGATGCCATAGTAGGAAGATTGATAGCATTTGAGCTAGACAACTATGATAATTATGTTCCAGCTTCCAAGAATATTGAATCTGCATTTGACGCCAAGCTTTCACTTAAAGAAAAAGGCAAGAAAATAAAGGACAATCAGTCAGAAAGTGAAGAAGAATCAAAACGATCTTGAGATTATGGCTTGTGGTATAAACTTGGAGGAAATAAGGACCTGAAAGTGTTCATTGATGCTGATTGGGCTGGAAATCTGGATGATAGAAAGAGTACAAGTGGAGGTGCATTCTTTCTTGGCAAAATATTGCTATCTTGGACAAGAAAAAAGCAAAATTGCACATCCCAATCTATAGCAGAGGCAGAGTATGTTGTAGTAGTAGTGAATTGTTCTAATATTGTTTGGTTTAAATAGTTGTTGGAAGGCATGAAGGTTGAGATCAAAGAACTATTTATCATGTTTCGTGATAATACAAGTGTAATTAACATATCTAAAATCTAGTGATGCATTCCAAAACCAATCATATTGCTATAAAATATCATTTTGTTAGAGAATTAGTGCATGATAAGGAAATTAGATTGAAATATGTCCATACAAAAGAACAAATTACTGACATATTTACCAAGCCATTACCTAAGGATGCATTCTTGTATCTAAGAGGTAAGTTAGGGGTCATTCCCTTATCTAAAGCTCACTAAAATAAAATTTTAGTGATGCATCAATAGGAACTAAGTTGAAGATCTACCAATTGATGTAGCATAGTCATGGAAACATTGCATATGAATCAGTACTCAAGGTACATTGATATTCATTTGGTATGTGTTGTCTTTGGCATGTGTTGTCAAAGAGGGAGAGTTTACTATCATATCTTTCTGAAATTTGTTTGAAGAAGAGTTTATTGTTTGGAGAAGAAGCTATGTAATTACTTCACAGAGGGAGATTACTACATTAGTGAAGTTTGTGGCATAAAATCTAAGAGGGAGAATTTTTTTTGTCTTGTTTTCAAATTTCATTGTGATATGACATGTTGTGTTGCCATCAATACCAAAGAGGGAGATTGTTGGATACAATTATCTAATTGTGTGTTGTCTTTGATGTTACACAAATGTCATATCAATTGGTAGACAGTGCTTATTGAGCTTAGTTGGTTAGCAAAGTAATTTTCAGTGTTTACCAAACATTCCTAGAAATTACTCTGCCCACTCGAGCGTCAAAGGAAAATGTGGCAGAAAGTAGTTTTAACTCAGCTCACATGGTTAATGAAGGAAAGTTAGTGTTTACCGAGTTCACTCAGTCTCCAAAGAATTTTGTAGGGTTCGCAGTGGTAACCGAGCTTCAGTTGGTTAACACAGGAAATCTTTTTAGGAATAGTGTTTACTGTACAGGGTCGACTAATGAAGGATTTTGTAAATTTGAGAAAAAATTTTAATTATTTTCAAGTATTGATTCTAGCCAATTGAGGTAATGATTATTGGTAATTTTAAGTTGTAATTGAGCCAACTTGATAATCTGAAAGGTATATATGAAAGGTCAAGTTGAGAATTCTAAAGCATGATGAGTGAGTATGCAAGTGTATTGATTGTTTGAAAAGGAAAGTGTGAGCAAACTTTGAAGGATGGTTAGATATCCTTGAGGAGCAGCAAAGTTGTATTTAATCAAAAAGGATCTAGTGTGAAGTAGAATAAAGATCTGTATCAGAAATTTAGTTGCATCTCATTCAAGTCATTCATTGTTATTTTCTTACCATTGTAGCAGTAATTCCAAAATCTCTTGTTAGAGTTGGTTTAATAGCCATTTGTAAATCCTCTAACAAGGTGATAGTTTTATTGAATTGTTCTAAAGACCTTTTGCGAGGCCACTCCTTACAAGGTGATTAAATCCTCTAACAAGGTCAGACCTAATAGTGTGTTTTTTAACCTTTAACCAGGTTGGCTCCTAACAGGGCTCACTTCAGAAGAGTGAAAATTAGTAGCTAGTTACTTGGTGATTTTTCCCATAGTGGGTTTCCACGTTAAATTTGGTGTCTAATGTGTTCATGTTATTTCTTTTATGCTTACATGTTAATCACTATGAATGTTTAAGATTAGTTAAAGTTAACACACACTGCATTACCGAGTTACCAAAAATTTCTATATGTTTATCGAGTGATAGCAGTAACTAGTTTTATCAGACATTTAAGGGTTCTATGGATTTATTTTTGTAGTAACTGATTCACCCCCCACCACACCCCCCCCCCCCCTCAGTTACTCCATCTATTTTTCAAATACAAATTTGTATTGAAAACTATCCCTACCTACCAAATGTCATTTCTTCCCCTCAATGCTTCTTGCAAGAACAAATTAGAATCTAAACATAGGAACTTTTTTTGGCAAGGCTCTTTAGAAAATAAGAAGTTTACATTAACTTAGTGGGAAAATATTTGTAAACATTTAAAAGATGGTATTCTTAGAATCAAGAATTTATCCGGGCAAAATTTGGCTCTTGGAACAAAACTGGCCTGGAATATGCTCAAGTTCCTAAATAGGAAATGGGCTTCCATTCTTTTAAATAAATATGTAGTTAATGTTGAACCTATTAATATTTTTTGGGCCTGTAACCACCCGAAAAGTTCTAGAATTAAAATTTTTATATCAAAATGTATTCCAATTATTAATGATAAACTACTTGGGATGTAGGGGATGGTCAACCTATTTTATTCTAGGAAGATTCTTGGGAAGGATATGCTCCTTTAATCTCTGTAGGTATAGACTAGGATATAATAATACTTTTATAGATTTTAGAGGTACCAATCCTAATGACTATATTACTTTAGATAGTGAGTCATATCTAGGTTGGAGGTGGAAAGACTTCAATGATATTCCACTATCATATTCTCAAAAAGAAAACATTAGGATGTTATTGATGAAAAGAACTTTCTCCATCAAAACTAGATCTGACAATCTTATTCGAGTAGGATCTAAGGATGGGAATTACAAGGTTAATGATGGATAGAAAATAATAGCATCCTATGAGAAAGTATCTATTTTTGATCTCCCTATTGATCTATGTTGGGACAAAAAAATTGTACTTCGAAAGTAGACACTTTTTATGGGTTGCAATGTAAAAGATGATTCTTACAGTTGAATAGTTTTTAAAAAGAGGATTTGAAGGTCCATCAAGATGTATTCTGTGCAAAATAGATGAAGAAATAGAGGACCACATTATCATCAAACATCCTTATGCTTATGAGTGTTAGCTTCACATTGGTGCTAAATTAAATTGGAAATCTACATTTCAGAACAATCTCATTGAGCATCTTAAAAGTTGGCCTCAATTTATATGCAAAGGCTTATATCAAAACTTATGTTAGATTTACCCCCTATTATTACTTTTTAATTGTGGAAAGAAAGAAACTGTTATATTTTCCAAGATAAAGAAATGCCAATTTTGTCCTGAGTTAACAAGATATAAGCTAGTATTGTTGAAACATTGAATAATAGATTAAGTAAACTCAACCATCATGAGGGTAGTTTTTCCATCATGGGTGAAATAATTCTTTATAATTAGTTTGTCCTTATAATCCCATCTCAATATGGAAAAGGCACCCTAATGAGTAAGATGGAAAGAGCCAAGTACATATGGATGTCCCCAAAATTTGGATGGCTCAAACTTAATTTGGATGGTGCCTCAAGGGGAAACCTTGGAAAGCAGGTATCGGTTGTATTATTAAAGATCGTGATGGCAAGGACATTACCAAACTTTCTAAACTTCCAAGGGAAGCAACAAACAATTTAATAGAATTACATGTGTTAGTTAAAGCATTAAGACTTAGTAGATCACTAGGAATATACAATCTAGAAATTGAAGGCGACTCTTAGATAATTATTAATACTTTAAGGAGAGGCAAAATTGCAAAATAGAAAACCCAATCATTTTTGGATATAGCCCTTCAATTATTAAATTCCTTTGAGAACATAGGATGAAAAAAAATATTCCGAGAAGGCAACATAGAGGTAGATATTTTAGCTAACATAGGCGTTGATGGTAAATCAGTAAATAATTAGAGAATATCTCTCATTACTATACTAAAACATTTTTGCTAATACCCCATCAAGAAGATAAGAAATCTACAAGTTTATCCATGTAGGCAAATTTTTTCTAACATAGGCATCAATGGAAAATCAATAGATAATTAGAAAATATCTTTCATTACTATGCTAAATTGTTTTTGGCTAATACCCAATCAAGAATAAAAGTAATCTTTAAATTTATCTACTTGAACTTACTTTAGGGCATCGCGTGACCCAAACATATATACTTAGAAAAGGACTATTTCTAATCCCTACTTACTTTCTTTATCCACATCGATCTACATTATGGTCCTTTTATCTCTTAGATATTACTCTATTTTAGTCATGTATTGGTAAGCAAAGGACAAATTTATGACAAATAACTTATTATTCCAGATAATGGAATTCTTTTGTTTTTTCTAACAACTTGATCTTAGTCAAGTTTTATTTTTCAAGAATCATTTACAAGGACTACGAAAGGAATAATGTTATGTTGACATTAAGGTCAAATGTTTTGTGTATTAGTGACTTAATACTTAGTTAGTTGTTTACATTGCTACCGAGCTCCGCATGTAGAAAGAAGAGTCTCCTAAGCTTTACAATGTCTACCGAGTATTTAAGCTAGAATACAATTTAAGTCAAGCATGTCAGTTGCTACCAAGCTGTCCAGTGTAAGCAATGAAGATCTAATGTTAACCAAACTCTATGGTGTCTACTGAGTATTCAATTTCTACGAAGCTATAGTGTGTTAACGAAGTGAATGAAGATAGTGTTGATCGAGCCATTTAGTGTCAACTAAATCTACTAAGTTCTTCAATATTCAATGAGCCATCCAGTGTTGACTGAGTTTTTGTTACTCCAAGTAAGCATCTACATCAACCAAGTGCCGAAGTTTGTCTAGTGTTGATAAGTGTTACTGAGTTTCATAACATCACCCAAGTGATCTTCAGAACCCAAGTTACAGCAATGAGCCCACTTTGTAAAGATTGTTGGATTTGATATTGTAGTCGGCTCTAGAAGGTAATTTATTGGATTGGTATATATATGTAATATATCTTCTCATATCCAATGAGTGAATAATTGAATCATATAAAGCAAGAAGTAGATGAGTGAGAATTAAGAAGGCTACAAGCAGTATAAGGAAAAATAGAGACTTATCTATCATAGCAAGGTGATCATTGTTATTCAAAGGAATCTCAATTAGCAAACTGAGTTACAAATCAAAGATCAGCCATTAATTCATCCTAATTGGTGCATTAGTCAAATCCTTTAGCAAGGTGGACTTAACAGTCTCATTCCAAATCTATTAACAGAGTTCATACTTCATTGTATGTTATAAATCCTTTCACAAGGTGGACCTAACAATCCTTATTGCTCCTAACATGGTAGATCATTAGAAGTGATTAATTGTAAGCTTTAACAAGCTAACTTTATACTACAGTAATAAAGCTTGTGGGTATTATCCGCACCCCAGTTTTACTTTCTATTTTGGATGGTTTCTAGGTTACCAAATATTGTGTCAAGTGTTATGAATGTTTATTTCTTTCAGTCTTTCATGCATGTAATTAGATCAAATTACATGGTGAATATTTAATTGATGAAATAAAGTATAAGTTTTATTGGTTCTTGATTCAACCCCTCCCCCCCCCCCCCCCCCCCCGCTTCTTAGTCTCCCAATCTAGACTACATTTCCAACAATTGGTATCATAACATTGTTTCTCACATCAAAAGTTTAGCAGCTTGAGAAAAGATCAGAGACAATGGAAGTATATAGATTGGAGAAATCCATTGAAAATGAGAAGTTGGATCTAAAATTGGCCATGGATCAATTCAAGAAAATGAAGGAATAACTCTCTCAATCCTTGAAAAGAAGAAAAGATCTTGCAATGCAGATGAATGATAATCTCTACATCGAAGAAACAATTGAAGGTATTCATCAAGAAAGGACTTCAGATAAAGTTGATGCAACAATCACAGATCCAGTTGAAAAGAATCTTACTCTTCAAGAAGAAGTCAAAAAGTTGAAAAGAGAACAATAAATTCAATCAGTCAAAATGTGTGAAGTCATTGAACAAAAGGACAAAGCCAAAGAATAAATAGAAGAAAAGGACAATAAAATTAATCAACCTTCCCTTCAGCAAACAGATCTAATTGATCAACTCAATTATGCAAATCAAGAGCTTATCAACCTGAGGAAAAAGAATTAAAGATTGTAGAATGATCTCAGTATAGTGTTTCCCAAGTTTCAATTCGTATCTTTTTGTTCTAGGGTTTTGAGCCAAGTCAAGTGACAATGTCTCAAGTCTAAGTCTAGATTGCCTATGGGATGACCTTTCTTCTCATCATTCCTTTGAGCTAACCTAATGTAGGAAATCATATGAGAAATGCATCGGTCCAATGGCTAGGTGATTAGGTTTTGGAGGGCTTGTTATGTGTTTCCCTAATGAGAAGAAGGTTAGGATATTCTTTTGATTCATCTTTCTTTGTTCCTAATCATGTTGAAGACAAGGATTCATATTGTGTAATAGTTTTTCATGGAAGATATTGTAGATGATCAAGATTGAATGCAAGAGAAGAAAATAAATCATCAAAAATGGTGAAAGAACCTGGTCAAAGGTGGTATGACTCTTGTTACAATGAAATTGATGGCTTATATTTAATCTACATGTCTATGTTGCAAAGTTGACAAGCCAAATATCTGAAAGACTAAATCTAAATCATCAGATGAAGACCAAATCAATAGATGATGTTTTAAAAATGAAATATAAGTATTCAACAATGCATCTTCTCAGTCATCAGAGCTTAAAGGATCTACACTAGTTGCTATGTCACTATAGAGAGTTACACAAAGAATAACCAAAGAGACATAATGATAGTGTGACATGTGGGATAGCTGGGACCTCTTTTTAGTCATGCACAATAATTAAGAAATGCAATGAGGATTGTTGATCTCAAGACAGATATACAGTTGTCACTTTGTTGTTATGGAAAGATGGGGATGTTTTAATCTATGTGACATAAGGACAGAACGATGTGTGTTTCTATGGGCCATTTTATTTTGCAACTAGTATAGTGTTAGACAAGGCAACAAGTGTCTTTATTTGACTGGTTATGTACGAGATAGAGTCAGGGTTATGAAGAGATTCTTTTCACCATCAATCTCTGGATCAATCTATGCTTGTCATTATGTCACTATGGAAAATTGCTCAATTATTAATCATAGCAACATAATGACAGAACTAAACTTGTCCTGAGGAGCCCATTATATTCCACAAAGTGCCACAAAGAAAATTAGTCCAACGTTAGATTCTCCAAGCAATGGAATAGTGCCACCTGTCTGCCACGAAGTGCATAGTTGAAAAGTGGACCCACATCACAAAGTAAACAAAGGGTTAAGATCTTTTATCACCACTATCAAATCAAAAATAGATCAATGCTCGTTGTTATGTTGCTATAAAGAGTTGCATGAAGAATAATCATAGTGACATAATGATAATTCGACGCATGTACACAAAGGGACCCACAGAGGAAAATGTAAAGGAAGAAATAAAAAGGTTTATAATGATTTAATCTTGACCGTTAATTTGAGATCAATGACGAAAATTCAAAACTATAGTGAACATTGTATTATGGATTATACGAGCTTGGCGCAAAATAGTAGAATATGAAGAAAACAACAATTTTCTACAAGATTTCGTAGATTGTATGAAGCTGAACAGTCATCGTGTGTTTTCAAAAGTACCATGGATTCATAATTATTGATGGAAAAGATGTCACATGTTCATATCAATGGATAATTTCATATTTTATTCTCTTTTCTATTTTGTGACTATTGCTCTGCTGAACTAAGGGATGACAGAAAACTATAAATGTAATCTCATTTGACAATACAAAGGTCAACAAACTTGATGGTGAATTGGTTCTATAATTCCATCTACCCTATTTGCTTGTCATGTTTTGTTGCTCGTGCATAGATTAGTTTTGCATTAAGATTTGAAAGAAAATCATATGTGATTCTGTGAAAATCATATGCATTTTGTTTCATTTTGGTAATTACAGTAAAGGTGATTATATTTACTTTCTTCATATTTGGTTTTGTTTCCTCTCTTACTAGTTTCATAACATGTTAGATAGTTTCATTGGGAAGTGAAAGATAAATGTGTATGAATCTATTAGTTAACTTTTGGATTCCATTTCATTCAAGGCTAATAGTTAAAAATAATTCCACTTGTCTTCATATGCATTTCTTCTTCCATTCCTCTTCTACACTTAGATGGTTAATCTACATTTAGATGATTAATCTACATTTAGATGGTTAATTTTCATTTAGAATAGAAGTATGAGTCAGAAATATCAAGGTAATTTACTACAACCATTCCATTGGGTGTGATAAGATATTCAAATATATTTTGCCTGAATTGTTTGTGTCTACAAACAATTTGGTTATCTTTTACTACTCTCGGGTTAAGAGCTTTTAATGTCAAAACTTCTGATCTCATAAAAACATATTCATTGCATATCATTGCAAATCATAAGGGAGTTGCATCTTGTAATTCAGAGGGTAGTAATAGAATACATACACTGACCCATTTTTTGGTAAGCATCCTTTTGTCTCTCCAAAACATTGGGTATCAAAGAGTCAGGTTATAAAATTTAATAGGAGGACACATTGTTAACCAAAGGTTTTTGGCGATGGCGACTCTGCTAGGGAATTTCAAGTGAAAGCTTTGAAGAAATTTCCTTCATGTTAATTTGCAACCTAATTCTATATTTGAGTTGCAAGAAAAGATATTTTGGAAATCAGGTGTTTTCCATAAGAACCTGATACCAGTTTTATAGCCTCAACCTGCTGAAGAGAAGAAGCAAATTCAAAGTTGAAGACTGGTAAAGTTTCCTTGATCACCAAGATTAAGGTAAACTCAAAAACTCTATCTTTCTAAACATTTGATACATCCTAGATTCCAAATATACTAGAAGTTCCAAGGAAAGAGGAAGGATTGACCCCATATACAAAGAGCTCAAGAAGGCCAACTTTCCTATCCTAGAAGATCTTCGCAGAAGAGGAAGGACACATGTAAGGGATTCTATAACTAAGAAACTCCAAGATACTCACCTATCTATAGTTGTTCCTCCTAGAACACAGAAAATTTAATCTTCTTCTCCCCCTATTTCTAGGACTTCCATTCCTCCTTTTGATTTTTTTTGTTGATTGGTGCAACATTTCTAGTTTTTGTAACTTTTTAGACAATATAGAATATTTTACTAGCAGCTATGGTACTTCCTTGGGGAAATATTATTGCTCCTCTTGCCCTTGGAGAGAATAATTATTATCCAAGAGCATCAAGAAAGAATTTTCTAAAATTTAATGGTGATGGTACCATCTCTACAGAATAACACCTAAGTGCTTTCTATAAAGCCTGTGGTGTAGTAAATCCTCAACATGAGGATGTGGTTGTTAGAATGTTTGTAGATACACTTGTAGACAATGTTGTTGATTGATTTCAAGACCTACTTGCAAGATGTATCACAAATTGGGATGCTATGAAACAAAGGTTTGAGGAATGTTACAAAAGTACAAAGGATGCATAAGTATTGTTGTTGCAATTGGCATAGATAAAGAAAGAACCATCAGTTTCTAAGAGAGATTTTAATGCAAAGTTTAATAAACTCATCAAAAGAATACCTGTTGCAAGTGCACCTACAAGAAGACTCTCTACATTAGCTCTATGCCTCTTGATCTAGGATATCAAATTAGAAGAGCAAATACAACAAACTTACAAGTTGCTCAGACACTAGCTATGGAGATGGAGGATGACATGATAGCATCTGGTAAGTAGAAAAGAGAATTTCAATCTAGAACCATGAGTAATACATCTAGTACTTCACACAATATAGAAGCTATACTTCAAAAATTGTCTTTAAATCAATAGGCATGTTCATTCTTCCATCAACCTCATCAAGAAGGTTCTAGAAACCCAAATAGAGGTAAAACATTACAAATACCACCTCTTCAATAGATATTAGCAATTGAGCCTACCCCAAAAAGACAAAATATGTGTTCTTTTCATTTAAGGGCAGATCATGATAGAGATACATGTGTTGATATGATCAGATATATGTAGATGGTGGATAATAAAGAATAAACAATTGAATATCTTGAAAGTGAGGATGATCATACTCCTCATGGAGACTCTAAAAACTATTTCTTGGAGTATGAATCAAATCCAAAGGTAGGAGGTGACCGTTTTGCAACTTTAGAAGGACCTAAGTTAATAGTAATGACTAGAGGTTAGAAGAATAGAAATCAGACCAACAATTTACTTCCTATTAAAAATAATGCACCATCAAACAAAGTTGATAAAGATGGTGGCATAGTAACTTCAACTACACAAAAGGAGCACAAAGGTAGGTTAGCTAATTCCTTTGACATCATACAATACTATGAAGAGGTAAGAATCTAGATATCTCCATTCAATTACTTGAAGTATAATCCTAATCAATTGCAAAGATTAGTTGAGCATTGTAATAATAAGGATGGGGTTCATGTTAATATTAATGCCAATGTTGATCATCGCGATAAAGCTAGCACTAGTGGAACTTCTTTGACTGATGAAGATTTTGCACTCCTTAAGTTGTTTAAAGAAGAATAACATGTTGTCTTAGCCACATGCCCAAATCAAAAACCAAATCCCTTCTATATTTCCTTGTTTATCAATGGAAATAGATTGAGTAATTGCATCATAGATTTAGGAGCCTCTGATAATGTAATGCCTACTTCTGTAAAAAAATATTTAGGACTTCCACTGACTAAAAACTTTTGGTAGATGTTATGCAATGGATGCAAGAAAAGTTCCATTGCTTGGAAAGATAAAAGATTCTCAAGTTTCCCTTGTTGCCTATCCTTCCAAAACCCTAAAACTCACTATTCTAGCAGAAGATATCCCTACAAGTTATGGCATGCTACTAAGTAGAAGTTTCTACAAAGACATGGGGGGAGAGATAAAACTAGACTGGTCTTGTGCCACTATCCAAGTTGGAGATAAAAAGGTGAAGCTTGAACTAGAAGAAAAGACAAAATTCACTATCATGAAATCAGATGATCCTAGGTCTCAAATATTGTATCATGAAATGCTATTTGATAATTATAAGTTGTTTTTTAACACCCTTGATATTTTAGAAGAATAGGAACAAACTAAAAGTGATCAATTATGGACTTTGGAATTTGATGGCAGTGGTGTTAATGTTGGTTCAAGTGCAGGAGTAGTGTTGACATCACCTAGTGGGGAAATGACTTGCTTGGCTTATAAGTTAGATTTCAAAAATACTAACAATACTGTAGAGTATGAAGCCCTTCTCCTTGGTATAATTGAAGCAAAACAAAAAGGAGTTAAGATACTCAAAGCTCAAGGAGATGCAAAATTGGTGGTGAGACAAGTCAAAAACCAATATACAGTAAAGAACTCAAGATTGAGGAACTATCATAATAAAGTGTGGGATGAAATTGAGGGTTTAGATGCTTTTTCAATTATATCAATCCCAAGGGAATTCAATTCAAGAGTTGATTCTTTGGAAATCTATGCATCATTGGTCTTACCACATCCTGATTCAAAGATCAAATCTATAAAGTAGAAGTTCTATTTAGGCCCACTATCCCTAATAATGAAGATTCTTTGTAGGTGTTTGAAGATAACAAGCATATACAACAATTTATTGAAGGGGAAGAACCTTTTGTAGGATTGTATTTTGAAGGAAGCATTAATACAATTGGTGATTAAATGATAGTTAACAAAAGGAAAACACAGCCTGATATGATTCAATTGAAAGGTAATAAGATTCCACCTCATCTAATTCCTTTAGAAAAGTTGTTTGATAGGCATGATGCATACATAAAGAGATAAAGATATAAGAAAGGAAAAATCTATGGTGAATATGATGGAATCAATATAGGAATAGAAATCAGCCCAAAAATGATAAATATAGGAAAGTGTTACACACCAAAGGAGAGGATAGAGATCAAGAAATTACTTGTTGAATTTCAAGATATATTTTCTTGGAGCTATGAAGACCTTAAAAATTTTATGGGGGGAAAGTTCAAACATGAAATCCCTCTTAAACTAGAAGTAACACCATTCAGGAAGAAACAAAAAAACTATAACCCTATAGTTGAAGGAGTAATCTTCAAGGAGATTGACAAAATGTTGTAGGCTAGGATTATATATCCTATTCATCATTCTACTTGGATTTCTAATATTGTGTCAGTGAGGAAGAAGAATGGAGAGATAAGGATTTGTGTAGACTTTAGAAATCTAAATCAAGCCTTACTCAAAGATAATTTTGCTCTCCCTAATATGGATCATCTCTTACAAACTTTTTTAGGATTAGAAATGATGTCCATGTTAGATAATTTTTTAGGATAGAATCAAATTCAGCTAGATGAAGTAGATCAGTTCAAAACTTCATTTACCACACCATGGGGCACTTTTGCCTACAATAGAATGCCTTTTGGCTTTATTATTGTAGGTGCAACCTTTTAGCATGGCATGAATTTGGCCTTTGGTGATTTGAAAG
Organism: Cupressus sempervirens; assembly: GCA_028749045.1. Classification (NCBI taxonomy): domain Eukaryota; kingdom Viridiplantae; phylum Streptophyta; class Pinopsida; order Cupressales; family Cupressaceae; genus Cupressus; species Cupressus sempervirens. Next base: position 765,094,972 of record CM053786.1, on the reverse strand, counting down.
ATAGAATCACTGTCATATATCTTGATGATTTGACAGTATTTTCTAAGAAGAGAAAAGATCATATCAAAGATCTAGAAAAAGTGCTACAAAGATGTAATGATCATGGTGTCTCTCTGAATCTAAAGAAGTTAGTATTTTGTGTGACAGAAGGAAAACTACTTGGTCATACTGTGTCTAAAGAAGGAGTGAAGATTAGTCTAGACCAAGTTAAATTCATCCAACAATTAATTTTGTCAATGATTAAAACTAGAATGAAGTCCTACTTTGGCCAAGTAAACTTCCTAAGAAGATTTGTGATTGATTTCTCTAAAACTGTTAGATGTGTAGTTGATATGGTGAAAGGTAATAAAACTTTCAAATGTAGTGATACTGGGAAAAAGGCTTTTGAAGATATCAAGGGTTTTATTGGAAAAGCTCATGTACTTGTCCATCTAGACTACACTAAAGAATTCATCATATATTGGTATGCTTTAGAACATACTATGTTAGCTATATTGTTACAAGAGAATAAAGAAAGAATACAAGCTCCAATTGCTTTCATGAGTATACCATTAAAGAATCAAGAATTGAGATACTCACAGATGGAAAAACATGCATTTGCAATGGTGAGAGCCCTTACATATTTCAGGTTTGATGTGCTACACTCTCATTTAGTGATATATGAGCCAAATCCTATAGTAAAAAGTATTTTGACACAATAAGAGGTTGGTTGTAATAATAGAGGAATTTGGATAGCAAAAGTCCAAGAATATAATATAGAAATTAAGCCAACCAAACTTTTAAGAGGTAATGCACTTAGTAAAGCCTTAGCAGAAGATCAATAATTCAAAGAAGTTCTTCTAGTAAGTCTTCAAGATCCTTGGTTCTTAAACATTTCTTATTTTCTGGCATATGTGAATGCCCTAATGGATTGACTACTAACAAAAGAAGGATCTAAAAAAAAAAGCCTTAAAGTATGTGATTCATGAAGATGTCTTGTACAAGAGAGCAATTAATGGAACATTTTTATGATGTGTGGATAAGGAGTAGTAGGTAAAGTTGTTGACATCTTTTCATAACGAGGCCTTCTCTTCTATTGTCACTAAATTTAAAATTTTGAGGCAATGGTATTATTGATTTGGTATGTTTAAAGATGCATATAAGTGGGTGGCTAATTGTGAGAAATGTAAGATGTTTACCAGTAAACCTCAACTTGTTGCCTTATCTCTTAGGTCATGAATGGGGTTTAGATTTTATAGGCCCAATCAATCCTCCTTCAATTCAAGGACACTCTTACATACTAACTGCCACAGACTATTTTAGTAAATGGGTTGAAGCAAATCCAATGAAGAAGACTTCATCAGAAGTAGTATGTGAATTTCTCAAAGAGCATATATTGATCAGGTTTGAAGTTCTTGTGAAATTGATAATGGATAATGCATCTTATTTTTCTTCGTCATAAATTATTGAGTTTTGCTATGATAATGGTATTCAAGTTGGTCATTCCTCTTATTATTTTCCTCAAGGAAATGGATAGGATAAATCTAGTAATAAGATTCTAGTTAATATTTTGAAGGAATTGGTCTCAAATAATTAGAAAAGTTGGCAAAAGATGATCCATGATCCTTTACAGGCTAACAGAACCACACCTAAAAGGGCCATTGGTATCTCACCTTTTGAATTAGTCTATGGAGTGGAAATTGATTTGCCATTGCCTTTAGAGGTTGTTACATGTAAATTAAAGACTGATTGAAGAAGATGGTTTCAAAGATGGATTAGAGAAGATGATATTTTATCTTACCAAAATGCAAGAAGAAAGAGAAGAGATGGTTGATAAAATCACTAAACATCAAGGAAGGATAAAGAAATTATTTGATAGAAGAGCAAGGCCTAGAAAATTTATGGAAGGAGATTTGGTGTTGCTATGAGATAAGAGACATGAGGCAAGAGGCATGCATTTCAAATTTCAATCTTTGTGGAACGGGCCATTTTAGATCATCCAAGTGAATCAAAATAATTATTTCAAGTTGGCATATCCCAATGGAGAAACCATTCCATGTTCTTATAATGGGTAGGATTTGAAGTTGTATCAAATGCAAAATTGAAAGCAAGTAACCCTTGCATAGTAGTTAGATAAGTAGGTTTTCCTTTTATGCAGTTTTCTTTAGCTTAGTTGCTTGCTTCCCTAGGTAGTTTTTTGTTGTTCTCCTAGTTTAGTTTATTCTTTTTGTTTCCAAGTTGTCACCTTTTGTGCAGAACCAGAGATTTCTAGAGTTTTTTCAAGCATTATCATGCTTAAATCTCCAGACAGAGCCAACTATTACCCAAGTTTCAGTTCATTTCTTTTTGATCTAGGGTTTTGAGTCAAGTCAAGTGTCAATGTCTTGAGTCTAAGTCTAGATTTACCATAGGATAACTTTTCTTCTCATCATTTCTTTGAGTTAACCTAATGTAGGAAATCATATGACCAATGCACTAGTCCAACGACTAGCTGATTAGGTTTCGGAGGGTTTGTTATGTGTTTCCCTAATGAGAAGAAGGTTTGGATATTTTGTTGATTCATCTTTCTTTGTTCCTAATAATTTTGAAGACAAGAATTCATGTTTTGTAATAGTTTTTCATGGAAGATATTGTAGATGATCAAGATTGAATGCAAGAGAAGCAAATAAATCATCAAAAATGGTGAAAGAACCTAGTCAAAGGTGGTATGACTCGTGTTACAATTAAATCAACAGCTTATATTAATCTACATGTCTATGTTGCAAATTTGACAAGTTAAATGACTTAGAGACTAAATTCAGATTGTTAGATGAAGACCAGATTGGTAGATGATGTTTAAAAAATGAAATATTAGTATTCAACAATGCATCTCCTTAGTCATTAGATCTTAAAGAATCTACGCTTGTTGCTATGTTACTATAACGAGTTGTGTGAAGAATAACCAAAGCAACATACTGATAGTGTGACATGTCAAATAGGTGGGACCTCCTTTCAATCATGTACAATAATTAAGAAACACAAGGATCGTTGATCTCAAGATAGATCTACGATTATCACTTTGTCATTATGGAAAGATGGGGATGTTTTAATATATGCGACATAATGATAGAATGACATGTTCCTATGGGCCATTTCCTTTTGTAGTTGGTATGGTGTCAAATGAGGCAACAAGTGTCTTTATTTGATTGGTTATGTATGAGATAGAGTTAGGGTTATGAAGAGATTCTTTTCACCGTCGATCTCCATATCGATCTATGCTTTTCGTTATGTTGCTATGGAAAGTTTCTCAATTCTTAATCATAGTGACAAATTGATAGAACAATGTGTGTCTTGATGGGCCCATTATATTCCACGAAGTGCCACAAAGAAAAGTAGTCCAACGTCAGATTCTCCAAGCAATGGAATAGTGCCACCTATCTACCATGATGTGCATAGTTGGAAAGTAGACCCACATCATAATGTAAACAAAGGGTTAAGATCTTTTATCATCATTGTCAGATCAAAAATAGATCAAAACTCATTGTTATGTTGCTATAAAGAGTTATGCAAAGAATAATCATAATGACATAATGACAATTTGATGCATGTACACGAAGGGAACCATAGAGGAAAATGTAAAGGAAGAAATAAAAAAGGTTTATAATGGTTTAATCTTGACCGTTGATTTGAGATCAACAATGGAAATTCAAAGCTATAGTGATCATTATATTATGAATTATATAGACTTGGCATGAAATAATAGAATATGAAGAAAACAACAATTTTCTACATGATTTATGAGATTACATGAAGCTAAACAGTCATCATGTATTTTCAGAAGTACCATGGATTCATAATCATCAATGGAAATATGCCACATGTTCATATCATTGAAAATTTTCATATTTTATTCTCTTTTCTATTTTGTGACTATTGCTTTGATGAATTGAGGGATGGCAAAAAATAATAAATACATAATCTCATTTGAAAATACAAAGGTCGGCAGACTTGATGGTGAATTCCTTATGTAATTCCATTTACCCTATTTTCTTGTCATGTTTTGTTGCCCATGCATAGATTAGTTCTACATTTAAGAGTTAAAAGACAATCATATGTGATTATGTGATAATCATATGGATTCCATTTCATTTTGGTAACTATAGCAAAGGTGATTCCATTTAGTTTCTTCACATATGGTTTTGTTTCCTCTCTTGTTGGTTTCATAACATGTTAGATAGTTTCATTGGGAAGTGAAAGATAAATGTGTATGAATCTATTAGTTAATTATTGGATTCCATTTCATTCAAGGTTGATAGTTAAAAACAATTCCACTTGTCTTCATATGCATTTCTTCTTCCATTCTTTTTCTACATTTAGATGGTTAATCTACATTTAGAATAGAAGTAAGAGTTAGAAATCTCAAGATAATCTACTACATTCATTCCATTGGGTGTGATAGGTTATTCAAATATATTTTTCCTGAATTGTTTGTGTCTACAAACAATTTGGTTATCCTTTACTACTCTCAGGTTAAGAGCTTATAATGTCAAAACTTCTAATCTCATAAAAACATATTCATTGTATATCATTGCAAATCATAAGGGAGTTGTACCTAGTAATTTAGAGGGCAGTGATAGAATACATACACAGACCCATTTGTTGGTAAACATTATTTTTTCTCCCCAAAACATTAGGTATCAAAGAATTAAGTTATAAAATATAATAGGAGGACAAACTATTAACCAACACATAGAGAAGCAAACCAATGAGAGGATGATGAAATCTCATGAAAGCGTGAATCAATTGAATGAGAAAACTCAATTTAGACACAAAGGAAAAGCTAGATTAGGATACATAAAAAAAGGTGTATCATCTCAGCAAGGAGCTCAAAAGAACAAAAGACCTACTTTTAACCATTATGGAAAGATAGGACATACATCAAACAAGTGTTGGAGCAATGGTAAATCAAAGTTCAGTAGAAAGTGTTATAGTTGCAACAAACTAGGACATAGAGCAAGTGAATGTATAGAGAAACCTAAGTTTGAAAGAAAGTATCACAATTACAACAAACAAGGGCACAAATCTTTAGAGTGCAAGACCAAGAAATGGAACCCTATTGAACAAGTTGTCAAAGCTATATTTGGTTGGGATTACAACACATTGTGCAGATGTCACAATTGTGGTGAGTATGGGAACATTGGATAAAATTGCATAAAACATCACACAAGGAAGAGAGACACTACAAAGAGATGTTTTGTATGCATAGAACTTGGACATCTTACTAAGAACTGTATGAACTAAGGAAGAGTTGAAGATGGAAAGAAAGAAAAGGCTGACAATATCAAAAGTCATATGAGGTAGCAATGGGTAAGGAAATCTCATGAGGATGCAAATCAGAGTAATGAAACCCAATTCAATGAGTTTGGTGACTCAACCATTTAAAACTAGTTATCTATGGAGGTTACTGGAATTATGATTTAGAAGGAGATATCTCACATCAATTTCAGTCAGCAAATAGAACATCCATATTAGCATTTTAGATGCACAAGGATCACCAAGTTAGATGACAACTAAAGTAATATCCAAAACCTTACCGAGCATGGTCAAGTTACAAGACCTAACCAAGCTTGGTTGTGGATGGCGATATCAAAGTTCATGTTGAGTCAAAGACTTTTCCAAGTTGAAGGCTCTATCAAATTAAAGACTTTGCTGAGTTGATGACTCTACCGAGTTGAAGGTATCTTTTGAGCGATAAAGACTTAGTTGAGTTGGATAGCCTATCATTGAGCTAACTATTGTATGACACATTAATGGCGACCTTAAAGACAAAATTTTTTTATAAGGAGAAATCAAAGGTTATTGTTTCATTGTGAATTTTTAGAGATAAGAGTAGAGTGTATTCCAAAGCACCCGAGTGATTTAGAGAAATTTCATTGAAGTTTATTTCTTCATTTGAAATATTATCGAGTAGTATGGCATCTTCCAATAGCAAAGTAAAGAAAGGTTCAAAGATGTTGATCTGAGTTGTGTAAAGCACCAACATCCAAATTGAGTTCAATGATTGCAGAAGAACTTGACCTAGTTGGAGCTTAAATGAAGATTCCTCCTATGGTACTTCTAATTTATGATATTCATTCATTCTATCACTAGTCTATCCAAGAATTAGGAACCCTAAAAATAAACTAGGCATAGAGATGTGAGTGGATGGGAGCTTGAAACCTCGTCATAAACATTTAGAGATGAAAGGTTTAACACATATCCTACATATGGCAAGATATTTCCAAGGGAAATGGATTAGGTTAATCCCCAATCAAGTTCATGACATCCATTTTTGGTTGGACCAACCTATTTAGATCACCAATAAGACAATACATAGAATTACAGGGTTGACAATGTTGAACAAGGCAAAGACCACAAAAATCCTAGGTTGGCTTGAACTGACAAAGAGGACTCTTGTTGAATGGGAAGGTAGAGGTATGAAGTTGAATGGCATGACTAACATGGAGATTAAGTTTGGCATCCATGTTATAGCCCACAATATTTGCAACTCTAGTGAATTAAACAACGTTTCGTTTGAAGCTGTTGACCTAGCACTCAAAGTTGTGAAGAATAACTTGTCTTTCGACCTTGTCAAGCTACAAATCAATTAGCTCCGCAAAAACATGGAAAGCATTCAGTCATGAAAGAAACAATCCATGTAAGTTCAAATCTTTGTTGACTTGTTTATTCTTTTATATACAAAAGTTCTTTCCTTCCAAAGGAATTGTGGTGTGGAAGAAGGATACACCAGTTTTATATCAGACTAATGAATTCATAGCAAAGATGGGTGATAATTTTGAAATTATAATGGATGCATATTTTGAAACTTTCAAAGAGAAAATGAAAAGAAGATATGGAATCTCTAAGAAATTAGTGGAAGATTATGAACAAGATATTTGTTTTTTGGTAGATTGTGATAAAGTGCACATCTAGACAGTAAGGCCTAGAGTGGCATGGGTTAAGCCTCTTGGATATGAGGTTAAAATTGATGATACAAGGGATATAATTGAGGCTCTTGTGAATGAGCCATTAGACCCCAATGCACCATACTTTGGTACCTATTATTGAACAATTTTTGGCAACTCTACTGGGGAAAATCATAATATTTGGTCAATAATGTCTTGCTTCATCAAGACATTTTCCTAGTTCTTCAACCTGGTCTAGGGTTTGACAATACTCAAGAGGATATTATTTATAACCTAAATACCATAGCTTGGAATAGTAGGAATAGCAATGAGCAATACCTATAGGTTTGTCAGGTTCTTGAGGATGAATAAGAAAGAGTTGAGCTAATTAGAGGAGTACTTGTCGCTCAAGAGGAAGCGACTATAGGAAGATTGGCTTAGCAAGCTCTAAATTCTAATCTTGCCCAATAAATCTAGTAATAAGTCTTTTCTTGTCAGACTAGCTGGGGGAAAGTACACTTGGGGTGATAAAAATAAAGGCTCCATAGACAAATCTTTTGAATTTGTAAAGTCACTAAATTTTTCCCTTGATCATACTCATAGGAGGAAAGAAATAACTGAGGGAAAGAAACAACTAAGTGCAGAAGTAGCCCTAATTCTCCTACAAAACCTAAACTATATGCCATCTCCTTGTAGGCTTTCATCTTGCCTAAAACCCTCATCCTATCACACTTTAATATCCAACCTATCAACTTCCAATTCCTAGCCATGGCTACAAATCCCTAGGGTGCTCAAGTAGAACCTTTGGCCCTAGGACCTAATTTATATCCATTACCTAAGGGAGCCCAAGATATTCTTCCTAAGCTCAGTAGAGATGGGAAGAAATCTACCGATGAACACCTAAATGCATTTAACATAGCCTTTGGAGTTATTATTGTCAGCTCTAAAAATGGTGCAATCGGATTGTTTGTGCAAACTTTGACAGAGGTTGTCTCTAATTGGTTCCACCATCTTTTGAATGGGTCTATCACTGACTGGGATTCCATGAGGACTAATTTTGAATCAAGGTTCAAAGTTGTTGATGATGAGCATACTCTTCTATTACAACTCTTACAGCTCAAAAAGGAAGTTCAAGAACCCATGTGTGACTTCATAGCCAAATTTAACAATATCTTGTATAAGATCCCTGCCATGAAGAGACCCAATAATGAGAATAGAAAAGGTTTCTTTGTTAATTCCATGCCTCCTGACATAATTTTTCACTTGAGAAGAAACTAAGTGGCAGATGTTGATGTAGCACAAAGATTAGTCATGGAGTTAGAAGATGACTTCTTGGTTGCATGGAAGTGGAGATGAGAAATGAAAAATCCTCAAAATTAGGCATCTAGTTCTGGTTCAATGGATTTTGTGGTTCAAAGATTATTGAATGATTTCTCAGAGATGAAATGGAAGATTCTTGGAATGACTTATCATGATATCCCTAGGAACTTTAATTACCTAGGAGCACAGGCAAGACAGCCACATATGTTGTCAGAAAATCAAAGATTAGCCATTGAGGAACCTTCTCCTAAGAAGGCTAGCATGTGTATCTTTCACTTGACTGATGAACATGATGGTTTGTCTGGTCTAGAAATGATCCATTTTAGAGAAATGGAAGTCAATAAAGAAGTTATAGAAGAAATACCTATTATTGAAGAATCCCTTGGAGGATATGGTGACTCTCTAAGTTACTACTTTGAATATAAGTCTAACTCAAAATGAGGTGGTGAAATATATACCACTCTAGAAGATCCTTCTTGTACAGTGCTCACCAGGAGTAATCATATTGATAAGGCTCCTACTTCGTCATCCTCTTTTATACCTACTAACAAATGACGTGATCATGTTGGACAATGCAAGAGTGAATTCAAAACCCAAAAAAATCTAGTTCAAGAAGAAAGGACACCCAAGGAAGCTAGCCCCAAGTCTGGATTCTATATAGTGGAATTCTGTAAGTCCTTCTAGATTCAAGTTTCTACTTTTAAATATCTAAGGTCCAATGTTTGTGATTTGAATAGATTAGTTGAATGGGTTAAAATTTTGGTTCAATCAAATAACTCATAAAATAATTTCAAAACAAATATTGATCCTACTGTAGGACTCAACATGGTGAAACATTTGATCATGCTGAGATATCTCAAGCATATGCATATGCTAAAAAACCCAACCCATTTTATGTATCCTATTTGTACATGGTCATAGACTGAGTAATTGCATCATCGATTCTGGGGCCTTTAACAATATTATGCCTGCTATGGTAGCTAAATCTCTAGACCTACCTTTGACTAAAACCTTCGGTAAATGTTATGCCATGGATTCCAAACAAGTTCTCTCATAGGACAAATAAAAGATGTGCAAGTAGCTCTAACTGAATTCCCTGACAAAAGGCTCAAATTGATGATCCTAGTTGTAGATATCCCTACTAGCTATGGGATGCTTCTAAGTAGAAGATTTTGTAAAGACTTGGGTGGGGAGGTAAGATCAGATTGGTCTTAGGATACCATTCCAATTGGGGATAAGAAGGTTGTGCTTAAACCTAAAGTAAAGCCAAATACATGGTCCTAGCATCTGAAGATCCTAGATCCCATATATTGTATATATAATCTAGTTTCACTAAATATTTTGTTTCATTTGAGGAGTTAACAAGTTCAAGAGAGGTGTCCAAAGAAGGTTTGTGGACTTTGGAATTGGATGACAGTTGTGCTTCAATTGGCTCAAGTGTTGGAGTTGTTCTAATTTCACCCTCATGTGTGATTATTCCTAAAGCTTTCGAGCTTGAGTTTGAGAACATAAACAATACCGCAAAATATGAAACTTTACTCCTAGGTATTGAAGAGGCTGAAAGGAAAGGGATTAAGTTGTTAAGAGCTAAAGGAGATGTTGAACTTGTGGTTAAACAAGTACAAAATATCTTTGTTGTAAAGAATCCCAGGTTGAGGCACTATAGAAATAGGGTTTGGGATGAGATTGAAGGTTTCAAAGCATTTTCTATAAAATTTATGCCTAGAGAGTACAATTCCAGAGTTGATTCATTGGTGGGGTCAGCATCCCTTATGATTCCTCATCTAGATTTTTGAAATGGTATCTATACGATTGAATTGGTTCATTGTCCAAGTGTACCTAATAAGACAAACTTTTGGCAATTTTTTTATAATGATGCTCAAATTAATGCATTCCTCTAAGGGTCTATGCCATTTCAATCTCTTCACTTCGACTCTAGGAATTATGAATTTCTTATGAACCTTGAAAATGGTTTCATCTAATTGAAGGGAAATCACATCCCTAAAGGCCTAGTCACATTGGAGTCAATTTTCAATCGAAGGGATTTTTGTTCCGATAAAAATGTGAGTGAGGTAGAGGAAATTTTAGCTAAATGTGAAAAGGTGAACATAGGTTTAGAAGATAATCATAAGTTGGTTAACTTAGGTAAATGTTGTGATGAGTCAAAAAGAAATAAATTCTTGAATTTGTTGAAAGAATTCAGTGATGTGTTCGCCTAGTCCTATGAAGATTTGAAAGATTTTTCATCAAGGGGAATTAAAACATCATATTCCCTTAAAACTAAACATTGTTCCTTTCTGTTAGAAGCTTATTAATTGCAATCCAAGGGTGGCTGACACATTTTTTAAAGAAGTGGATAAGATGTTGAAGGCACACATAATTTATCCCATTCATCACTCCATATGGGTGACAAATATAGTTCCTATTCGGAAGAAGAGCAGTGAGATCAAGATCTATGTCGACTTTAGAAATTTGAACTAGGAGAGCCTAAAGGATAATTTTGCTCTTCCACACATGGATCACATCCTACAAATGGTAGTTGGCTATAAAATGATGTCCATGCTCAATGGTTCTTCTAGGTATAATCAAATTAGTGTAGCCTCAGAGGACCAACATAAAACCACTTTTACCATGCCACGGGGAACCTTCACTTATAGTAGGATGCCTTTTGGGCTCATCAATGCATGTGCCACCTTTTTTAGGGCAATGAATTTATCTTTTGGACACTTGTTGAATAAAATAATTGTCATCTACCTCAATGACATGACTATTTTCTCAAGAAGAAGGAAGAAACATTTTCTTGATCTAAAGTTAGTTCTTCAAAGGTGCAAAGAACATGGTATCTCCTTGAATCCCAAGAAGTTTGTATTTTGTGTTACTGAAGGAAAGATCTTGGGCCACCTAGTGTCAAGAGATGCAATCTAGATAGACCTTGAGTAGGTTGAAGCTATTCAAAAGTTGTGCCTCTCACCTAATCAGAATGGTATTCATTCTTTCTTTGGCCAAATTAACTTTGTGAGGAAGTTCTTACCTACTTTTGCTAAAATGACTATCCCATGTGAATGTGCTTAGTGAGAAGTTGGTTTTCAAGTGGAGCAATGAGGCCATAAAAGCATTTGAAGAGGTAAAAATTGCCATAGCTAAAGCATCAGTTCTCGCTCACCCAAAATATAAAGGATATTTTGTGATCCATTGTTATGCTAGTGAACACACAATGTCTGCAATCTTATTACAAGAAGATGAAATAGGCTTCGAGGTCCCTATATCCTTTATGAGTGTGCCATTGAAGAAAAATGAGTTAAGATATTCACTAGCAGAAAAGTAGGCCTTCTCAGTCATGAATGCAATTAAGAACTTTAGGTATTACATCTTGCATTCACAGTCAATAGCTTTTGTTCCAAGTTCAACTGAAAAGAGTATCCTCACACACTAGGATGTCTTTGTCAATAACAGAGTAGCTTGGGTGTCGAAAGTTCAGGAATTTGATCTTGAAATAAAACCTACCAAACTAGTAAGAGGCCAGGGCTTGTGTAAGCTTATAGTTGATGGTAATGAAGATATGACTGAAGATATATCATGTGCATTACTAGTGGGCCTTAAAGATAACTGGTTTTCTAACATTACTTATTTCCTTACTATGGTGAATGCCCTGAACACCTCACTAGTAAGGCAAGAAGGAACCTAAAATTGAAAGATGCCAAATATGCCATTATTGACAATGTGTTTTATAAGAAAGGTCTTGATGGTGCATTCTTGAGGGGTGTAGACAATGATCAAATAGAGAAGTTACTTCAGTCTCTTCATAATGAAGCTTGTGGTGGACATTTCTCATCCATGGTGATAGCTTTCAAGATACTAAGGAATGGATTTTATTGGCTTGGAATGTTTGTTGATGCGTACAAGTGGGTTAGAAAGTGTAAGAAGTGTAAGTTATTCATTGGAAAACCTAGAGTAGTTGCACTCCCTTTGAAACTAGTAGTTATTGATGAGCCTTTTAAATAATGGGATTTATATTTTATAGGACCTCTCAATCCAACCACAAGTGTAGGTCACACCCATATTTTGATAGCTATTGATTATTTCACCAAGTGAGTTGAATCAATACCCTCAAAAAGACTACCTTTGAAGTGGTGATTAAGTTCTTAATGGAAAACATTTTGGTCAAGTTTGGAGTACTTGAGAAAATAGCAATTGATAATGCCCAAAAATACTCTTCGAAAGAACTTCATCTATTCTTCTATGATAATAGAATCCATCTTTCTCATTCTTCTGATTAATTTCCACAAGTGAATGGTTAGGAGGAGTCTTCCAATAAGAACCTAATTTCAATTATGAGAAAATTGGTAAGTGATAATGCAAGAGATTGGATAAAATTTTGTTTGAAGCACTATGGGATGATCGGACTATTGTTAAGAGAGCCATTAGGATTTCACCTTTTGAACTAGTATCTATTGTTGAAGCACAACTATCTCTACTAATCAAACTCACTACAGTCAAATTGCAAAAGGTGATTGAAGATGAGGTGTTTCAGAATTCATTAGAGAAAATAATTTTTTATCTCACATAGATTAAGGAAGAAAGAGAAAAGGTGGTTGATCATGTAACCATTCATCAGGTGCAGGTTAAGAATATATATGAAGACTAGGCCCAAGAGTTTCATGGAGAATGATAAGGTATTGTTATTGGATAAAAGAAGGGAACCAAGAGGTGCACATAGAAAAAATGAATCAATATGGAAAGGGCCCTTCAAAATTAGTAAGGTTCTTGGAGAAAACTCTTTCAGGCTCAGGTACCTAGATGACACTAATTTACCCTTGTCTTATATTGAACGAGATCTAAAGCTTGTCTAGCTTTAGTGTCTCTTGTTCTACTTTGCAACTTTGTTGTGTCTTAGATTAGTTTCTTTTCCTATTTTTGTGTGTCTTAGATTAGTTTTTTTTTCTTTTTTTTTTGTGTCTTAGATTAGTTTCTTTTCCATTTTGTGTGTCTTAGGTTAGTTTCCTTTCTATTTTTTAGTTTAGTGCGAAAACATAGATGTCTAAATTCCTTTTCAGTCCCTTACAGTCTGAATCCCTAATTAGAGCCAGTTGTTACCCATTAATGGTCCACATTTATTTCTTGTACATGATCATGGCATTTTTAAGCTATTGTAAAAGGATGATATCCTATCAAAGTTTTGTTGTGAACATTAACTAGTTCAATGTTCTTTGTTTTTAAGTCTCTTGGTTGAACAAATCTCTGAACTTGAACATTGAACACTTTGTTCAAGGTTCAAGGTTCATAAGTTCATCAGTTTTCTTTGGTCAAGTCAAGAAAGTCAATTATCCCAAGGATATTTTTGCTCATCATTGAAGTTGAAGTTGAACATTGAACACTTTGTTCAAGGTTCACCTTCGTGCTTGGTCTTTGTTGTCAAAGAGCATAGTTTCCAATATATTGTGATTACTGAAATTGAACATTGAACTATTTTGTAGTTCATTTTTTTATGTTCACTTGTTCAAAAATATTGATGCCTCTAATGCCACATGTCTAGGCTAAAAACTCAGTGGAAGTGCAATTTTTACCAAATCTATGAAAAAGATATGTATTAATTGGGAGTTAAAGGTAATGATGGTAAGGCATGTCACCGCACGTGTAGAATTTAGGTGAGCTTTTAATGATTGAAAATACTTGTCTCGTCACCAGTCTTGTCAGCTATCAACACACTTTAAGTCTAGGTTTTATGTTTTAAAAGGAAGCTACCTTATTTTTATTCCCTTGTCATTTCTTCTTTTAGTAAAGGTTATTCTATCTCATCTGGATATACATGATGGTATCTTAAGCATTTTGTTTCAACGAGCTTGCATGCACTTGGCATGGTGATTCTCTAGCCTTTCATTTTTCAAGTGTCTTTTCTTTCTTGTATTATCTTAAGGGTTGTGCTTCTTTTTGTTTTGTTTCATTCTAGTTAACCTTCCTGTAATAGTTGTTGCATTCCACCCTAAGTTGCCTGATAAGGTTAGGGAGTTTGTTGTAAGTAGTGTGTTGCCTAACATTGAAGACACTTTCCTAGTGAAAGAAGATATGGGTATATCATTGGCTAGATTTACAAACCTAAAACCTGGTTCCATATCTTAGAAAGTCTTAGATAGTAGTATGTTGCAAGCGTCTACTTTTCCTGAAGCTTTCTCCTATCCTGAATTAGTCCTAACATGCAAAGATAGGTATGATGCACCTGAAAAGTTTATATGTGCCTTTAATGGTGAAGTCCTAGTGTATGTTAGTTGAGTTTCCATTGTGGTTGCACTAAGGATCCCTCTACACAAAATCTATGAGGATCAAACTATTAGTTCTTCCTACACACCATTCTCCATAGATATCACTAAATTAAATAATACCATTGCAAAAGGTTGGCTTTTCAAATTCGAGAGAGGGGGTTCTCGCCTTCCATGTCCATTGACCAACGAACACATGATCCCTAAGATTAAAGATGTCATTAGGATGCTGAATAGAATGAAAGGGAACCCACTCACTTTCCATTGGGAGAATTGGATGTACTTTTTTATCTAGAAAATCTTGGGAGAAGATAAATTCATTGATTGGATGGATATCATAAGTACCAAGCTACAAGAAGAACTTTCTCAGGCTTCTATGATTTATGGTTTTTATATGATCTCCTATTTGTTTTATATCCTAGCTTGTGGCAGAAAATGGAAGGGTTTACCACACATAGACTGGAATCGAAGCATGCCTATTTATGAGTACTACCCCCTCTTATAGAAGAATAAAAACCCTGAGGGATTCAGAATACTTCAAGACACTTTCTTGACTAAAATGGTGTTTGAATTGCAAGAAAAACAGAACATGAGGTTGATAGAGTAAGCCACTCAGTTGATTGATATTTACGATAGTTTCTTTACTCAATTCCCCAAGATCACCCACCTTAGGATCAGAGGATATGAAGGAAAGCCTCTGAGGTTACCTCATCACTACCTAGATCATTTTGTATTGATTGAGATATGTAGACAATTGGTAGATGTTGACAAGAATTGTAAGACTCGGAAAGGTTCTAGTTACACCTTCTCTGTTGAACTTTGGCACTACGAATGTAGAACAATCAAGACACCCTTAAGCTTAAAGCTAAGATTAGATCCATGAACCTATTAACCTATTATTATAGACCTAATTTTGATAGTCAAGAGTTTTCCCTAAAGTACTTTGAGCTAGGTTTCTCTGCTCTCCATGTTTCCCCATTTAGCAAATTTTTGGGCTAACTGTTAGGATGATTTTGAAGTTAGGAGGAGGCTATGGTCTAGGTTGTTGCTAGCACAAATCAAAGATTTTAATCTCTCACTAGATACTTCTAGGGTAATCAAGGAAGTAGATGAAGAAATTGTTGACCTAGCTCACATTGAGCAAGTGGAAGCTTATCCATTTCCAGAAATTGATTAGACAATGCCAGAGGAGGATGACCTATATACAAGAACCCTGCCTATCCTAACCAGGATAGAATAATGTCTTATAAGCAAGAAAAAATCAAAATTAGTGGAAATCTAAAGTCAAGTATTGAACCTAAACACTTTGTTCAAGGTTCGGTTCATCTCCCTCCTTCTATCAAGTGGACCCATTCTCATGGTAGAAGAAGCAAGAGTAGACGAGTAGCTTGAAGGAGACTCATGATAAATCAGTAACAATAGAGCTTGACTTAAGGGAAGAGATAGAAGGAATAGGGGAATACCTAATTGGTGAGATGGAACACGGGAGTCAACAAGTAATATAAGGGGCTAACACTTTAAGTGTAATGACAATTAGTTCATCACTCATGCTACAAAACCCTCCTCCTAAAGAGAATCCTTATGTCCCTTATTGGTATGAGTTATCAATGAGTAAGAAAATGACCATGTTGGCAACTCTCCTAGTGGGTGTAATGGTAAGCAAATGTCTTGGGAAGGCTCCTAAGGCCAAAAGGGCAAAGATTGAAACTATGTTGAATATTGATGAGAATATTGGGCAGTGAGTAGCGGAGGTGATGAAGCCAATGGCTGAGAAAGGTATAGATGAAATACAGCCCCAAGATTATAAAGCTGAGAAATTCATCCTTGGCCCTACCTCCAGAGCAATGGATATGAAGATATGGAGCATAGGTAACTCCAAAATTTCCTAGCACATATGGAAAGATCAGAGAGATAAGAAGGAGCTAAAGAAATCACTATAGAAAATGGTCAAATACATTCATGAAATTCAGAGCCCAAATATAAAGGCTCTACCTACTGCCATTTTTGTCATCGACATTGAATCTCCCTTGAATAAGAGTTGTTGGTTTGTGGTGATTGATTAGGGAAGTACTGTACATACTTCATAATTCTTTGGGTTGTGGCCAACGTTGTGGCCAATGTATGGCTGACATATGGCCAACATATTGTAACCCTAAAATGGAAAAAAATACATGTATAATAGGGCTTAGGGTTAGGTATCTTTCATAGTGTGTGATGCAAAAATTGCTTGTCACAACGATATTGAGCTACAAGGGATTACAGATTATAATTAGGTTGTGCTCACTAGATCATAATAATATTGGACTTGTTGTTTGGTGGACATAGCCTAGGGATTGGGTGAACCACATTAAATCCTGGTTTCTTGTGTTCTCTTTTGTGGGATTCAATATTTTTTGATATTGTTTAATTTGCATGTAATTGTTATTTCTATAGGTAGTTTAATCCTAACAAGTGATATCAGAGCAAGGATATTTTTGTTTCAGTTATCCTCTATAGGAAAGTCTCATGGTTGAGTGAGAATCTCATGGCTAAGTGGGACTCTCATGGTTGAGTGGGACTCTCATGGTTGAGTGGGAGCGATGGTAGACGAGGGTAAGCTAAAGATTGATAAGTTTAATGGGCAGAAATTTCAATTATGGAAGATGTAAATGGAAGACTATGTTTATCAGAAGGATTTATGGAAGTCATTGGAAGGAAAATCTAAGAAACAAGGAACTATGATAGATGAGGACTAAGAGATTTTCACCCAAGATCAAGAAGCACAATAACTAGCACAAAATAGACCAATAAAGTATGATCAGAATAACAATATGATATTCAATTGATTTAATTGATTTATAGGTACACTAGGAGTGCCTATATATAAAGGCATCTAGACTGACTAGGAGTCAACACACTGATAAGTCTTACAACCAGGCACATGTCCATCAGGAGTGGATTATCCTCCATTAAGCATAGGAGTTAGTGTGATGATGAGAGGATAAGCCTACAAAGGTGTAGTACATAAAATTATGTTGTAGACATCATGTGCTAAAATAAGAGTGTGAATAATTGTGTTGTCAACATGACAACTCAGTTAATTATGCAAACTCCAATGTCATAGACACCATGTGCTAATTAGAGTTGCTTACTCCAGTGTTGTCAACATGACAACTCATATGAGTATGCAAGCCCCTAAGTGTCTAACCTAAGAAATAATAAAATAATACATTTATCCTAAGTAAACTTAAGTAAAGCATAATAAATAATTATTTACACTAACACCCCCCCCTCCCCTTAAGTGCAACTTAGGGGAATGTACTTAAGCTCACAAAAGTTATGATGATATGCATAATGGGTTCTAGCTACTAGGCCATGTTAGGTATCCAAGTACAATGCAATGTTGAACACACAATGCAATGCAATCTCTCTACAAATGGGGAAAGAAGGAAAACCTCATAGGAAAAACCCTTTCCTAAAAAGAGAGAAAATTACAATAAAGAAAGATGCATGAATGGATGGAGTAACAAGACCCCTCCATAATGACATACATCATGCGTATACAATAGAGAATCCATCGATGAAATCCCCCCCTTAGTGAAGGATCTCCAAATGATAAGTGTCTAAAGACAAAAGAAAATCTAATGCTGACAAACAACATTTCTCCCTTGAGGAAGAAGAGACACCAAGTATAGGTGGAAGAATGCTTCCCACTGTGGATAGGAAGATGGAAGAGGAATCCAGATGTAGTATGTGATGGATGTTGTCTCTGAAGTCTGCTCAAATGTCAAAAAGTCCTTGAAGAATGAAGATGCCACAAACCAATCTGGTGGATGCCCAAAATATGGTGGCAAGCAAGAAAACATGTCTATGCATGAAGCTGAATCAAATTCTAAAGACAATGAAGCATCCGGATAGGAAGTTGTAGGAAGAGAAACAATGTCACCTCCTTAATAATGTAGGAACACCTATGAAAGAAGCTCCTTGATCACTTAAGAAGCTGCACCATGAAAGTAGAATGATGGTCCTCCTTGTAGGAATAAATGGTGCCATAGGTGTTGTAGAGAGTGCTCCCTAACTGGTAGGAAGAATCCTCAGAAAATATGATGTCTAAGGAAACTAGAATACAATCTCCATAGACCGATATGTCTCCTCATAAGTGAATGAATCCTTCTCCATCTACTATAAATAAATGTCCACGATCATGTTAGAATGATCAAGTGGTTGAGGGTCAAAGTGTGCCTTCGCAACGAGTGAAGAAGAAGTCTCCTCAACAAAGAGAAGATTGATGTCATCGATGATGTCTCCCACATCTTCAATGTGAGACTCCATGAAAAGCCCTGTAATGTTTGGAAGGAAGTCATCCCATGAAGATGAAGTAGGAAGACATGGTAATACCTACTACACTAAATCAGGAGCATCTGTGGTTGGAACTGGATCAATAGAATCAACAAGAGTATCAAAATATGTGATCTCATTTGGAGTTGGAGGTACCATAACTAAAGTGACTAAAGATATAATATTTTTTGGAAAGGGAGGAATATTTAGATCTCCATATGCTTCCCAAAGACCTATCCAAATATCATAAGGATAATTGTACTTGTCAATGATTATTTAAAGTAAGAATGAGTGACATTGGAATAAATGATTTCCTTTAAAGTCTTGCAACAGGTGGATGATCAATGGAAGAGATTAGTTTGTTGAAACATAAATAAGGAAATACTTCCTTATGCTCTCTTCTTAGATGATCAATGATTAATGCACTCCATTGCTGATAGTTCCTCTTTGTCAACTTCGGCTTAAGACCACCCTGACATATGAAACAAATCTCGATGAGATCAATGAATGTATGCACCCCCCAAAATGCATGAATTAATCAATCAACCCCCCCTAATGCATGATTTGGAACTTTATACTTAGTGTGATTACAATAGCCACTTGCCAATTTTGGCCTTAGTGGGCTTCTGATTTTTTTGTTTACAACCTCTTATTATAGTTCAAATCTGGAACTTTGTAATGTAGCACAGAAATACAACAATTTTAAAGCAATACAATGCAAAATAGGACCTATTTCTAAAATCGGTATTTCTACCCGCACAAGCCTATAATTTGATTGCAGATCTAGAAAATAGATGAAAAAATATGCACTTTCAAAAAAAATGGAACCTAAATATGTGTCCAGATGAGCCCGTATTGAGCATTTGAAGTTACAAAAATTGAGATTTGCAACTTGTAGAAAAATTCAAGAATAGAGAGCTCAAACATCCTACACCAATGTGTAGATCATGAAATTCTACCCCAAAACAAAAAAAATTGCTCGCAAAAAGGAGTCTGTATGAGGGAAATATCGTTGTTTGAAAATCACCTCTGTAATTATTTTTCTTGAATCACCACCGTCACGCCTCCAAAAATCAATTGACTCTAGATTTCACCTCAGATGTCAAATTTTGCTGAAACAAAGTCAATTTGGGGTTTTTTTGACCTTCTAAATATGATTCCAATATCTGATTAGTACCAACAAGCTCCAATCTTCACCTGCAAAAAGTCTATCCTACTAGCCTGATGGCCAAAAATTTTCTAAACAAAATACGCAGATCCAAAAAATAATGCACTAAAATTGCAAAGACTAAAATAATAAAATACACAAATCTAAAAATTAAATTTAGAGATCTAAAATGATCATACCAAATTCACAAATTGGGCCTCTGAGTGCTGGTTTGCAAAAAAAATTGTCTCCAATTTGACTATTGCCCAATATAGGTGAATTTATAGTCAATTTTTAATGAATCAACACTTTGAACACAATGGTGAGGTCTACTTTGGATCTAGATGCTCCCAATAGCTATGGAGACTCTGGATCTGAATCAAGGTGTCCTCGGAGAGGTGAAGCAAGAATGATCTTCAATGACTATGAAATGACGCCTCTATGGCTTTGATACCATGTAAGAATTTTCCTTAGGGAAATATTCACCCAAGACCAAGAAGCACAATAACTAGCACAAAACAGACCAACAAAGTATGATCAAAATAATAATATGATATTCAATTGATTTAATTGATTCATTACACTAGGAGTGCCTATATATAAAGGCCTCTAGACTAACTAGGAGTCGGCACACTAATAAGTCTTATAACCAAGCACATGTCCACCAGGAGTGGATTATCCTTCATTAAGCACAGGAGTTAGTGTGATGATGAGTGGATAAACCTACAAAGGTGTAGCACATAAAATTATGTTGTAGACACCATGTACTAAAATAAGAGTGTGAATAACTGTGTTGTCAACATGACAACTCAGTTAATTATGCAAACTCCAATGTTGTAGACACCATGTGCTAAATTAGAGTTGCTTACTCTAGTGTTATCAACATGACAACTCATATGAGTACGCAAATTCCTAAGTGTCTAAGTTAAGAAATAATAAAATAATGCATTTCTCCTAATTAAACTTAAGTAAAGCATAATAAATAATTATTTACACTAACATATTTTAGATATAAAGACACTTGGAATCATTTGATTATGCTTGGCACCATCAGTGACATTTAATATTACAAAGTGAAGATAACAAAAGGGTTGATGGAAACCCTAGCGAAATTGTATGAAAAGCCCTTTGCTTCAAATAAGGTATTTCTTATGAAGAATTTATTGAGTATGAAGATGGTAGAAGGTGGATCTATTGTGGATCATTTAAATGAGTTTAATACTTATACTAGTCAATTATCTTCTGTGGGTATTGATTTTGAGGAATAAATTAGGGCTCTCTTGATTTTGTGTTCATTGCCTGAGAACTGGAATGGCTTGGTAATGGTTATGAGTAATTTTGTTTCTAGATCCAATACTCTAAAATATGATGATGTGATTGATGCTATTTTGAGTGAGGAAACTTGTAGGAAAATCTCAGGTGGATTACATCAGGAAGTGCTTTAAACACACAAAGTAGAGGCAGAATAACTAAGAGAGGAAATAATTCTGGAAACTATGGGAAATCAAGAGGAAAGTCAAAGGGAAAGAGGTCACAATCCAGAGGACCAAGAGATTGCTGGTATTGTGATAAACTAGGGCATAAGAAGAAAGATCGTTGGACTTGAAAGAACAATGAAGGAGATAAACCAAAAGAGAAAAAGGAGGCAAATGTGGTACGTAACAAATTTGAAGAGAATACTTTGCTTCTTTCTTTAGAAAGTTTCGATGATTCATGAGTTTTAGATTATGATGCTTCATTTCATGCTACACCTCATAGAGGCTATTTTATTGATTATGTCCAACAAGATTTTGGGCTTGTTTATTTGAGGGATAATGAACCCTGTCAGATTGTTGGAAAGGGAAAAGTTAAAATTAAGTTGCAAAATGGGAATCATTGGCTACTATGTGAGGTAAGATATGTTCCAAGGCTGAGTAGGAATTTAATTTCAGCAGGGCAACTCAGTGATGAGGGTTGTGTAGTTAATTTTAATGATAAAAATTGGAAGGTTTCATTAAGTTTCATTGTAGTAGCAAAAGGTGTGAAAGTAGGAACCTTATATCTTTGTATAGATCATGTTGTTCCTTCTACTTTGGTTGTTTAAGAGAAAAATGAATGTTCGGGAACGGTTGCTATAGTTGAGCAGGGAGAACAAACAACTGTTGTAGATTTTGATATAGTGCTATGACACAATAGACTTGGGAATATAAGTGAGAAAGGTATGAAATTACTTCATTCAAAGAAATTTTTACCAAGTCTAAAATGTGTTAATATGGATTTTTATTAAAGTTGTGTGTATGGAAAACAAAAGAGAGCGAGTTTTGTGAAAGAGTGAGAAGGAAAAGAAAAATGAGAGATTAGAGCTTGTGCATATAGATGTATGGGGAATAGCTTAGGTATCTTCCCTTGGTATCTCTCATTATTATGTTACATTTACTGATGATGCAATTAGAAAAGTATGGATTTATTTCCTTAGACATAAATCTGATGTATTTCAAACTTTTAAGAAATGGAAATGCTTGGTTGAAAACCAGACTAGTAAGAAATTAAAATGTCTTGGATATGATAATAGTGGTGACTATTGTAGTCATGAATTTGAAGATTATTGCTCCACTAATGGTATTCATGGATAGAATTTTTTTTGAAAGATTCCACATGAAAATCGAGTGGCTAAACGCATGAATTGGACCATAATGGAGCATGCAAGGAGCATGAGGTTGCATGCAGGGTTGCCCTTAAACATGTGGGCGAAGGCTGTCAATATTATTGTATATTTGATTAGTAGAGGTCCCTTTACTCCTTTTGGTCATGGTATTCTAGAGGAAGCATAGACTGGTAAGAAGGTAAGTTATTCTTTTCTCAAAAGCTTTGGTTGCGAAGCATTTGCTCATATAGATTTTGAAAATAGAACCAAATTGGAAGCTAAGACAAATAAATGTGTATTATTTGGATATGGCATTGATGAATTTGGTTATAGTATTTGAGATTTTGAAAATCATAAAATTGTAAGAAGCAGGGATGTCATATTCAATGAGAAAGTGTTGTATAAAGATCTATTGCAACAACATGAGAAGAAAGAAGATGATTATGTAGTGGTGGATGATACTCCAAAAGATGATGTTCTAGCAATTCCTCATGATTTATAACAATCATAAAAACAAATACCACACACCCTAGTGAATGTTAGATGGTTAACAAGGCTAAGTAGACCTCCTGAAAGATTTTCTCCTTCTTTATACTCTATTCTACTAACAATTGCTAGCAAACCTAAATGTTATGATGAAGTTGTGCAGGTGGATACTAAGATTCAGTGGGAGTCTATAATGACAAATGAAATGGACTCCTTGCTAGAAAATAAGACTTGATATTTATGAAAGTTGCCTGTAGGTAAACAAGATTTATAGAATAAATGGGTTTATAGGTTGAAAGAGGAGGATGGAGGTAAGCAAAGATTTAAAGCTAGGTTAGTTTTAAAAGGATTTGCATAGAAAAAGGGCATTAGTTTTGATGATATATTCTCTCCTATTGTAAAAATGATTTCTATTCACATTGTTTTAAGTATTGTGGCTACTAAAGATTTGTATCTGGAGCAGCTTGATGTTAAAACAACTTTCCTTCATTGTGATTTGGATGAAGAGATATATATGGCACATCCACAGGGATTTGAGGTCAAAGGTAAGGAGAACTTAGTGTGTAGATTGAAGAAAAGTTTATATGGCTTGAAGTAAGCACCTCGGCAATGGTATCTGAAATTTGATAGTTTTATGCATGGGCATGGATATAGTAGGTGTCATTTAGATTATTGTGTTTATTTTAAGAGGTTGGATGATGATAGCTACATTATTTTATGTTTATATGTTGATGATATGCTTGTAGCTGGGTCTAACATGGATCACATTAAGGGGTTGAAATGCTAGTTAGCACATGTATTTGCTATGAAGGATTTGGGGGCAGCAAAACAAATCCTTGGTATAAATATTTATAGAGATAGGAAGAACAGGATATTGACATTATCTCAAGCTAATTATATTGTGAAGGTGTTGCAATGTTTCTCTATGGAGAATGCAAAAGATGTTAGCACGCCTTTACCTAGTTATTTGAAATTGACTAAGGAGATGTGTCCAAATACACAAGAAGAGGAGGATAAGATGTCCAAGGTACCTTATGCTTTAGTTGTAGGAAGCTTGATGTATGCTATGGTATGTACTAGGCTAGATATTGCACATGTAGTGGGAGTCATTAGTAGGCATATGAGTCATCCAGGGCTTGAGCATTGGGATGTTGTAAAATGGATTCTCAAATATTTGAGAGGAAAATCTAATAAGTGTCTACATTTTGGGGGCTCTACTACTGATTTATAGGGATATGTTGACTCAGCTTTGGTAGGGGATATTAATACCAAGTGGAGTACTATAGGTTATGTATTTACTATTGGTGGGGCAGTGGTGAGATGGGTTTCTAGGTTACAAAAGGTGAATGCTTTATGCACTACATAGGCAGAGTATGTTGTTGTTATAGAGGCAGCCAAGGAGATGATATGGCTTCAGTTCTTCCTACACCCTTAGAAGGATAATTATTTGTTTATAGATAGTTAGAATGTGATTCTTCTTGCAAAGAATTCTGCTTTGCATTCAAAGACAAAACACATACGGTTGTGGTACCATTTTATTCGGTCAGTTTTGGATGATGGATAGTTAAAGCTAGACAAGATACATATAGCTCATAATCTAGTAGATATGTTTATAAAGGTTGTGACAAGGGAGAAGTTAAACTCCTCTTCAACTTTATTTGGTCTTCTAGATTGAATAGAATAAAAGAACAACTGAGTCCAGGGTGGTTTGATCCAATGGGAGCCCCATGTGGTAGCGATATTGCTACATGATCAGTCTCCAAGTGGGATATTATTATTTAATGTGGAGCCTAATCAGTCCCCAACTGGGAGATTGTTGTTTAGTGTGGAGCTTGATTAGTCCCCAAGTGGGAGATTATTATTTTGTGGTGAGTAGTCAGGGAAGTACTGTACATACTTCATAATTCTTTGGGTTGTGGCCGACATAGGGTCAACATGTTGTAATAAAATAGAAAAAAAAACTTGTATAAAAGGGCTTAGGGTTATGTATATCTCATAGTGTATGGTGCCAAAATTGCTTCTTGCGGTAGTATTGAGCTATAAGGGATTATAGATTGTAATCAGGTTGTAATCATTTGATCGTAATAATATTGGACTTGTTGTTTGGTGGATGTAACCCAGGGATTAGGTGAACCACATTAAATCTTGGTGCCTTGTGTTCTCTTCTGTGCGATTCGATATTTTTTGATATTATTTATATTTGCATGTAATTGTTATTTATGTCTATGATTTAATCCTAACAAGAGTTTTATTAAATAGGCCAAAAGTGATCGTTCCATTTTCCAAGCCTATAGTGAGTGGTTGAATCTAGTTCATGCCCAGACAACCAGTTATTTCTCTCAATTTTCAAATAACAATGCAAGAGCTGATAAATTAATGACAACCTTAGAATTAGAGATGAATGCCTAGAATCCAAAAAGATTAAATGGGACAAGTATGTCATTGACATCACAAACATGTAAGGAAACTCAGGTGCGAAAACAACTTCCTACACTAATCCCTTAAGGAAAGTATTGTGCAAATTCTATTTAAATCCTTACGATTTTAGATTCAATATTATGTAAACCACAATATTGCAGTCAACCATGAATACAAAAAATAGATAGAAAAAAAAATAAACACAAAGATATGTTGGTGGGGAAAAACCTTTTAGTAAAACAACCCCACCCCTCCAAAACCTGCACAATTTATTATCTTCAACACAAAGGTTACAACACACTTGCAATGCAAGTTCTTTCAGGACACAAAAGACAAATGTAGTTGCAACAAAACACTACTAACAATATACTTTTCACAAACTCCTATCTGCAACCCTAAAAAAAAAATTATATCATGCAGTTTCCATTTTTAGGGCAACTTCCAAAGAAGAACCATATTAGGGTTTTACCATTCTCCGAAAAAGTAGGAACTCAAACAAATTTGCATGCTAGATGGAGACTCCAGTTTACAGTACTCAATGATCAATTACCACATGTCTTCACTTCTTCACCCATCATCATATCTTCCAAAGATAGCTCTTACATGTTATAGGAATCTGTCATAACCATTTCAGTCATGATCTCCTTGCACACTCTTCAAGATGCTGACACATGCAAGTGGAGTGACACATCAACATGCCAACTAGATATGTACACTCACACTTAATTACATTATTTTCAAAAAATACATTTACAAAACAAATAATAAGAATAAGACAAAAGGCCATAGACTTTGAACACCATTTGAACTGCTTTGTGCCCATTGATTTTGCTAATGCATCTACAACATTCTTTATATTATCTACCTTCTCCAAATTTACCTTTCCATCTTCCACCATATCTCTTACAAAGTGAAACTGCACATCAATGCGCTTTGTTCTGGCATGGAAAGTTGGATTCTTTGCAAGGAAAATAGCACTCTGACTATCGCACCAAATAGTAATCTGTCCTGCATCAACACCAATATCAAAATGCAATCTCCTAAGCTAAATGGCTTCCATACAAGCATGAGTAGCAGCCATGTACTCAACTTTTGTAGTGGACAATGCAACCACAGGTTGTCGCTTACTCATCCAACCAATGGCACCACCAAACCTAGTGAACACATAAGCACTGGTGGAACTCATGTTGTCAATATCACCTACCTAATCTGAATCCACAAACCCATGAATACAAAATGAATGCAGAGTTCTAGAAGAGTTACCATGATAACAAATGGAGTAATCTGATGTACCCCTCAAATATCTAAATACTCGCTTAACTACATCCCAATGTAACTATCAAGGATTAGCCATAAACTGGCTCAAAACTCTGACTGCTTAGGTAATGTCTAGTCTAGTATAGACCATAGCATGTATAAGACTACCAACTACACTAGCATAAGGTACTCTACTTATGTCCTCCACCTCACTAGGAGATTTTGGACAATCATCTACAGATAACTTTGTTCCCATAAAAATAGGAACACACAATGGTCTACAATCTGTCATGTTGAACCTGTCCAACACAGACTTCACATACTTACTCAAACTCGACCAATGTTTTTTGTTAAACCTATCTCTACTGATTTCCATGCCCAAAATGTACCTTGCTGCCTCAAGACTTTTCATCTCAAACTATGCTAACAATTGAGATTTAAAATAAAAAATCATACCCTTATCCTTCCCAAACAACAACATATCATCAACATATAATGCAACAATAAGAAGGCAATCACTTTCAACTCTGAAATAAACACAATGATCTAATTTCGATCTTACAAATCCAATTGACAACACAAAGGCATCAAACTTAAGGTACCACATCCTAGGAGATTGTTTCAAACCATACAGAGACTTGTTTAACCTGCAAACCAAAGATTCTTTACCTTTAACAATGTATTGCTTAGGCTATGACATATAAATCTCTTCCTCCAAATCACCATGAAGGAAAGTTGTCTTCACATCCATTTGTTCCATCTCTAGATCATATGATGCAACAAGAGATAAAAAAAATCTAATAGATGTCAACTTTGTGACAAGAGAGAATATTTCACCATAATCTATTCCCTCTACCTATGAGTACCCCTTTGCAACCAATCTAGCTTTGTACCTTTCAACACTGCCATCTACACAAAATTTCTTCTTGAACACCCATTTGCTACGAATAGGTTTTTGTCCTTTATGCAAAGGTACAGGGTCCCAAGTTTTGTATTTATCCAATGAAGCCATCTCATCATCCATGGCCTCAATCTAGGAACCTACATCTTCCATATCCAAAGCCTCTTTCACAGATCTAGGATCATCAATGTTAGTAATCAAAGAAAAAGCACAACTGGAATCTAACACAGAATAACCAAACCTTTCTGGCTGCTTTCTTACTCTCATGGATCTCCTCAAGGGTTAAGGTTGTTCTTCCTCTTCTTCTAAACTATCAAAGCTACTAGAGCTCTCCTCATCATTAGACCCAACATGGTCTTTATGTTTAGTCTTCTCAGGGGTAGGAGGCAACTGAACAATATCTTCCTTCTTTTCTTTTTCATCTGGTTCTAGTACAATAGGAGAAGATGTTAGCTCTCTAAAAATAATATTTTTGTTATACAACACCTTACTAGTCACAGGGTCCCAAAGCTTATATCCTTTCACACCAACACCGTATCCAATGAAAATACATTTGATAGCTTTGTTTACCAACTTAGATCTTTTCTCCTTTGGAACATGTGCATAAGCTTCACAACAAAAAACACAAAGATGTCTAATTGAAGGCTTCTTATTAGACCACACCTCCATGGGTATCTTACCAACAAGGGCTGATGTAGGAGATCTATTAACCAGATAGCAAGAAGTGGCCACAACTTCAGCCCAAAACCTTTTTTCAAGACCAGCTCCACTAAGCATACTCCTAGCCTTCTCCATCAGTGTCCTATTCATTCTTTATGCAACTCCATTTTGCTAAGGGGTATAAAGAGTTGTCTTATGCCTCTCGATACCTCATTCTTTACAAAACAATTTGAACTCTGCTAAGCAAAACTCACCACCATTATCAGTTCTCACACAATTAACCTTCTTACTAGTCTAATTCTCTACAAGAGCTTTATATTCCTTGAACCAACTAAAGACTTGTGTCTTACTTTTTAGGAAAGAAATTCATGTCCTTCTACTATAATCATCTATGAAAGATACAAAAAATATAGACTTGGAGATTGAAGGAACTTTTACAAGACCAAATACATCAAAATGAATAAGATCCAAAACATCAAAATATTTGTGAGAACTAGAGTAAAACTGAACACAATTTTGTTTACCATAGACATAATGTTTGCAGAAGTCAAACTCAAGATTACAATCATTTAACCCCTCAATGAGGTTCTTATTTTTCAAGGTTCTAAGACCCTTCTCATCAATTTGGCTAAATCTCATATGCCACAACATTATCTTTTCTATAGGAAGCTTGCCTTCCAATGTGTTTGCACCCTTAGGTACACATATTGCACTGCCATCATAACCAATAACCACAATTTTCTTTACTGCTTGTTCAGATGGTGGGGATGAAGTGATAGTTGCTCTCTTCTTTGAAACAGAAGAACTATTGCACTGAGAAATGCATGCATCAAGTTGAAACAAAGTACCTCTCCTAGTAACCTTAACAAGCACCATAGCTCCTCTCATCATCTTATATCCATCTTTAGAAAAAACAACTTGCACACCTACATCATTCAACATACTTACATTTAATAACTTTTGTGCCAAACCAAGGATGTGCATTACCCCGTTAATCCCCTTTAATCACCCATCAAAGAATTTGATAGCGACCCATCCTTGTCCAACTATCTTTAGGTGAGAATCATCACCCAAGTACACCTTTCCACCATAAAAAACTTCATACTATGACAATCAACTTTAATGAGAGGTCATGTGGAAAGAACACTCAAGTCTATCAATCACACATCATCATATGCATGCATTGCCAAGGTTGCAATGAAAGCATCACCATTTTCTTGAGACTTTTATAAACCTAAACCTTAGGTCTTCTTCTTCTTCTTTGGCTCTTTACAATCTTTACGGAAGTGCCCAGTCTTATCATAATTCCAACATTTTGCCTTGGACTTTCCAAGAGTCTTTGATTTTCCACAGGATTGGATCTGCCCTTTCCAAACTTGTCATTTTTCTTCCCTCTGTTGTTGGATCTATCGTGAACAACAAGAGCTTCCTTAGCTGAATATAAAGACTTTCTCTATGTCTCCTTAGATAAAAACAAAGACACCACATCATCCATTCTTAAAGTGACTAAAGTACTTCCAAGAGCCATCATGAGATGGTCCAATGAATTTGGCAAGGAACATAATAGGGTCATACATCAATCCTCCTCCTTTGTCTTGACACTAGATGATGTCAACTGTACAATCAATAAATTAAAAGCATTTAAGTGATCTATAATAGATCCTCCTTCCTCCATTCTTAAAGAATACAACTTCTTCCTTGGGAACAACTTGTTCACTATAGATTTGGCCTAATACATAAACCCAAGCCATGTCCACAAACTATTTGTAGTATTCTCATCAAGAACATTCAAGAGAACTGAATGAGCTAGACAAAGTTTAATGAGACCCTTAGCTTTCTGATCCTTGAGATCCCAATCTACTTGAGATATTGTTGTGGGTCTCACATCAAGTGAAGCAGCCTCCCATAGATCATGATCTTCAAGCAAGTCTTCCATCTTGAGTTTCCACAACTCGAAATTACTTCCATTAAATTTCTCCACCTCCATTTTTTCATATGATGAACTAGCCATCTCAATCTACAAATAAGATTCATAATGCTTTGCACAAAAAACTCCCACTTAACTTGAGATTAGCTCAAAAAATCCTACCCAACAACTAGGATCAAAAGTTGATCAAGCTCTGATACCACTTGTAAGGAAACTCAGGTGTGGAAACAACTTTCTACACTAATCCCTTAAGGAAAGTATTGTGCAAATTCTATTTAAATCCTTACAATTTCAGATTTGATATTATGTAAACCACAATATTGCAGTCAACCATGAATATAGAAAATAGATAGAGAAAGAAAAACAAACACAAAGATATGTCGGTGGGGAAAAACCTTTCGGTAAAACAACCCCACCCCTCCAAAACTTGCATAATGTATTATCCTCAACACAAAGGTTACAATACACTTGTAATGCAAGTTCTTTCAAGACACGGAAGACAAATCCAGTCGCAAAAAAACACTACCAACAATACACTTTTCGCTCACTCCTATCTGCAACCCTAAAGTTTCTTATATCATGCGCTTTCCATTTTTAGGGCAACTTCCAAAGAAGAACTGTATTAGGGTTTTACCATTCTCCAAAAAAGTAGGAAGCCAAACAAATTTGCATGCTAGATGGAGACTTGAGTGTATAGTGTAGTGCCTACCCCTAGTTCGCATTTCTGTTATCATTGTCAATTTGCTTTAGGTTGATTTTATGCATTCGTTAGTTTTAGAGATATTGGATTTACAATATTATGATATTATTTCATGTCTTCAATTACAAATGTATCAGTTATTATTGCTTAGTTGATTTCATTCATGTGTTGTTAATGATATTTTAATGATCCTAGTTAGTAAATGTGATTTCTTTTATAAAAATGTTAACAGGATGTCTTTAATGATGATTATGTTGTATTGATAGAGATGCATTATTATATGTACGCATTTGATCTTAGATTTGTGATTTTTATACTTACCCCATACTTGCATGTGTATGGTGTGTGTGTTTATTTTATCTTTCTGTCTAACGTGTTTGATGTGGTTAAGGGAGGGAGTCGTAGTCACCTGCTAGTCGGGATCTACACGATGAACCACTCCCCACCATTGTCTGTTTAGTTTAGATATATTATATACATGTACATGCTTGTCTTTTATGCAGGATGCAGGTACCGGGCATCGACTTCCCTGAATTGCCAGGATGAGCGTGCCCTATTACAAATACTCAAATAATGAGAATGGGAAGATAATGATCAGTTCCAATCCTAGCCATAAGCCTATAATACTTGTCCTGCAAGGAGGACTCGTAACAAACTGTCTACCCTTTTTAAACCCGTGAGTATTTTGTGCGTATGTTGTTTTGTGAGTCTTTGATGAATTTCTATTAATTAAGTCTAATTAATAGATTAAATTAATAATTTAATTTAATGGAGAATTATTATGATATTATGAATATTTAATTATATTTAATTAATTGAGAAATTAATCAAATATAAAGAATTAAATTGAAGATAAAAGTTTTAAGATTA
This sequence comes from Cupressus sempervirens, assembly GCA_028749045.1. Classification (NCBI taxonomy): domain Eukaryota; kingdom Viridiplantae; phylum Streptophyta; class Pinopsida; order Cupressales; family Cupressaceae; genus Cupressus; species Cupressus sempervirens. The sequence goes on along the minus strand of CM053786.1, from coordinate 765,063,190 downwards.
AATTTAGAACATGATAATATTTATTTAATTTAATAATAATATATTTAGAGTTCATTTTTAAATAAATACTAAATATTATTGTTATTTAAGTTAATAAATATTTATCAAATTAAACGTTCTAAATATATTAAAAAGTTAAATAAAGTTTAAATTTAGAACGTGATTATATTTATTTAATTTAATAATAAATATTTAGAGTGCATTTTTAAATAAATGCTAAATATTATTGTTATTTAAGTTAATAAATATTTTATCAATTAAGTTTCTAAAAAAATGAAATTAAAAGTGAAAAGATATTTAATTATCATAAAGATTATAGTTCGCATGATTTATGCATGAGTTGAAAATAAAAGAAATTAATTTAAAAGATAAAACATGTAAAATTAATAAAGATATTTAATCACATTAAGTGCGCATGAGATTTATAAGTTATAAATTGATTAAAATAGAAGTCAAGTGGATAGTTAAATAAAGTAATTTAACAATTCACTTAAAGTGCATGAAAGAAAAATAAAATAATATTTTAATTAAAAGCGAATTAATTGTGCAAGAAAGAATTAATTAAATAAAGCAATTATAATTTTAGACTGGTGGTGATAGAAACCCTAAAAGGTAATTAGATTCTATATTAGAGGGTTTTGGGGGTCATTATTATGAGGACAGGTTTCAGGGAACACACTTTTGGAAAGGGGAACAAAGAAATCTTTGGAAGCTTGGAAGGGTTCGGATTAGCAAGGGATCACCAGATTGTTAGCATCAGATCAAGGTAGGGTTTGTGAACCATTCTAGAAACACTTTCGGATCTTTGTCTTCTTCGTGCTTGTTGGAAATTGCTTGCTCAAATTTTATTGAATGAATCTTGCTACCTTTCTTTTGAATCTTTTGCGATTTGATTTCTTCTGGGAATCGAGATTGAAAAACTATTTAGATAACCTCATTCTTCAATTGAAAGAGATTAGTATTAAATCGAGATCTGAGTTTTGGATTAAGAAGAAATTAAGAAATTTAAATTTGGAAAGGTTTGTTTGTGGAAATGAAAATCTTATATTGAAAATTCGAAAGGTTCGATTTATTTATTTATCTTCCTATCAGGCCAATATCGAAAACGTTCTTAAAATATATATATAGGATTTATTTAATAAAGTTTATATAATCATAAATTCTATAAAATAAACCAAACTCTTTATATATAAAAGAATTGTTTTACAAAACTTTTAATAAAAATAAATTATAAAAAAATATATTTATGGGGAGGGGCGGGTTTTACCCACCCCCTACCCCCATGTCCTCGTGCGACGGTCAGTCGCTGGCGCAACAGTGACTGCTACGGCAGAGCTGCCGCCGGTTTTAAGGGCCGCGGCCAGTTTTAAAAGCCGGCGGGCTTAAAACGTTTTTTTTATACATTGTTTTTTTTTTTTTTTTTAATTATTTTAAATTGTATTCTTATTATAAATTAGTTTTTATTAAATTTTAATAGTATTAAACTTTTAAATTATTAAATTTAAAATATATAAAACTTTAATTATTAATTTTTATTAATAACTAAATTAATTATTAAAGAATGAAATATGGTTTTAAAAGATTATTAATTAATTTAATTAGATTGGATTAACTAAGAATTATTAATAATGGAGGTTATTCAACGAAGTTGTAAACTTAATTATTGTAGTACTAATAAAATTATAGATTATTTTCTTTGGAAGAGAACAAGTATTATCTTTAAATTATTACCCTGGGATTATTTTTAGGAAAATGACTTTAAATCAATTAGGGTAAAATTCGAACTAAGATCGGGTTAATATGTAAGGGAGATCTTTGAGACTTATTTACTTGAAATATACGTTGAGACAAAACTAAAAACTTTATTGTTTAACTTGTTTCCAAATCAAACTAAACTATGAGACTGTATTGTTTTGCTTGTATTGTCGATGTTTTTGGATTTTGGAGTCGATTAGGTGTTGACCAGTCTAGGATGTACAGTAGAGGTTTTGTGAGATTTCTTGTATACTATTTATGGGACTAGATGTTGTGATGTGTTTTGTGATTCATATTGGAGATTATATTTATGAGGTTTATCTTGTGGAGCATTTATGTGTACTTGAATGGGAGAGTCATCTTATTATTAGGTTGCCTGTTAAGGAACCGAGTTTGATCTTTATGAATGTTGTGGTATGGGACACAACTGTGTTTTTATGTGCTTAGGAGAGGTTGTCTAGGTACGTGACTTGGGAGTGGCTTGCATAGGGGTCCGGGACCCAAAGTGGTCTGTACCAGGGTAACCTAATGCAAGTTATGTAATAAGTGATAATCTAGTAATTAAAATTTATGGGGGGAAACACACTAAAAAGATAAGTTAGAGATTTTTGATTTACCCATGCCTTTAGTGCTTGTATAGACTAAGGATGGGAATGAGGAGAGTGCCTCGTCTTCTTGAGAGGGCTTTCTAGTTTCCATATGTGTGATGTTGAGGGTCCGGGGTTCATAGTAACCTGTCCAGGGTAACTCAACGCTTGAGGGTCTGGGGTCTCTTAAGAGATCAGTCCAGGGTAACTCAAGCAACCATGTGATGACACTCCCTAGTATGTAGCCTGAGTCTCCTCTGTAGATTTTGTGTATCTCTGGTGGTGTACTTATTGTTGGTGGTGTATCTATTGACGAATGTGTTATTATGGCTATTTATTTTCATTGATGAAGATTGGTGTTTCATGGATGTTGTACTTTTGACATGTGGCTTTTGACTTGAGGTGATTATCTTTCGTTGACTTTGTCTTATGACCTTGTTATTTGGTTTATACTTGGTTCATGTATGATGTTTGATTATGTGGTGTCGGTATTGGATTGAGTGTTCTTACTTTTGGATTATTTTATCTTCTTGAGTAGTATGTGTTACCTTTGAGGTAGTTTTAGCTATTAGGGGTACCTTGCCTAGGAATGTTTTATGTTTGATAGTCGTATGTGGATAGTTCATTATCTTCCCTACACGGTGGGAGTGGAAGCCTGACTAGGTAACCACGCGGTTGGGAGGTAGTGTCTTCTTACCATTTGGGTTCCCCCTTCACATTACCAGCTGTTGGATGTTTGTTGCAGAAGATGTACCTTTATCATTCTTATTTCTTATCTCAGAGACTTCTTTTCTGATGATGTATATATGTTATCATGTATTCCGTTGTATTATATATATTCTCACATACCCTACGACATGTGCAGTGGATGTTATTTAGTGGACGTACTTTCATTGTATTGTTATACTTATGCATTTGCTTATGCGATTATGTATCTGTTATTTCTTTATGATCTTAAGACATTGTACTTGAAACTTAAACTAATTAATTTAAAATTATTAAATGTGACTCAACGTAAAGGAACTCTTGAGGAATTGAAACTGTATCTATATTTACATATGTGTATTTGATGTGTATGTTCATATTGCTTCCGCATTAATGTTATCTTGATGTTGTTTTAAAAAAAATAAAAATAAAATAGTTCAATAAACTTTGTCACATATTAGGTTTATTTCTCTTGGGTTCCCGAGCGGGGCGTTACATATAGTACTCAATGATCAATTGCCACATGTCTTCACGTCTTCACCCATCATCATATCTTCCAAAGATAACTCTTACATGTCATAGGAATCTGTCATAACCATTTCATTCATGATCTCCTTGTGCATTATTCAAGATGCTGACACATGCAAGTGGAGTGACACATCAACATGCCAACTAGACATGTACACTCAAACTTAATTACATTATCTACAAAAAATACATTTACAAAAAAAAAAAAAAAAAGAATAAGAATTATCCAAGGTTGAGACACATGATTCCTAACAAAAGATTCAAGAATACGACATTGAAAAGTTCTTGAATGAAAACCTAGAAGCCAAGTTCGATGTTGATTTTCTATTCATCGCTAGGGAAAATCTGGAATAGAGGAACTTTGTGATGGAACGGGGATTAGAAGAATGCTCTAAACTGCTAAAAGAGGTGGGGTGTCTGAAAGAAATCCTAGTGGCTAATATCAGATGCATTAATGTCAAGATTATGGGGAATGAAGACCGGAATGAAAAATCCTCGAAGGAAGTGGAAACAACCTTTTTCTCTAAGCTCAAACTGTTGAAAGAAATGAGTGAGGTCTCAATTAAGGATTTAACCATCGTCGCCATATCAAAATTCTATGGTGATCATCTGCACCGACCACTTAGATGGAAAAGACAAGAAGTTGGATAGTATCTATAGGATAATGAGGATGTGGAAGCTTCATCTAGAGCAGCTAGGTGTCCCATAAACAAGAGGAGTTGGTTGGTTTCTTCGCAGCACACAAAGTCTAGAAAAAAAATGCTGGTGGTTTCTATAAATCTTAAGACCCTCATGCCAATGTCAGTAATACAATTAGAGCTTAAGGGATGATCAAAGAGTCACCTACATCATTTCTCTTTTTTTTAGTTAGCTTTTCTTTAAAGACTTTGTTCATTTAAAAATGTTTGGGATTCATTAAGAATCATCTTTTTGAAACAAATTCTAAAGGCCATGTGTGGCTATATATGTAATGTTATGATCGATCTAAAGGGTCGACTCTCTAGACATAGTTTTTTCTTCTGCTAGTAAGTTTAGTTGTTTCCTTTTTGTTGAATGAATAGTAAAGTTAATGATAATAGAACTAATTGTATGGTTATATCTGGTGCATCTGTTTGATAATCATGTGGTTTCCTTGTTGGGTGATGGAATTCATGTGAAATTCATTCTTGTATAGATGTTATTTTCATTAACTATGTTGAAGTTTATATCCTTTTGTTTGATTTGGTGAGCTTGATCACAAATCTAGAATTTGAGTTATGTGTTCTATGACATATATGGAATGTTAATTATTCAATCTATGACATTCTTTTATGGTTATGAAAAGATGGTTTCACTTTCCTTAAGTTCTTTTAGGTCAAAAGAATGACTGTTATAATTCATTTACAATAAGAATTGTATTGATAAATTATTGTAGAAGGGAGTCGTTCCTTTGAAAAATAGAAAGTTTGTTCATGTTATCAAGACTCATTTACGGTGAAATTTGTTTTTCTTGTTGATATAAACTCAAATAACTGGGAGGAAAAACTATTCACTAACAGTACCTATGAGGAAGCCAAGGCAAGGATCTCATTGGAGATCAAACTTCCTCAGGCCATGAAGAGAGGATGAAAGCAAGTGGAAACGATTCTCAAAGAAATCAAGAAATCCAACTCTCCTCTTCTATTGATAGAAGGTAAAGGAGATGACATTAAGGAAGAGGAGGAAGCAAAGGAAGAATAACCTAAGGAGGAGGAGCCACCTAAGAAGAAAGGAAAGGTTATCATAACAAGACCTTCAAAGTCTTACCTTGTTGTATTCACTTAGAGATTTGCTAAGTCTAGGAAGAAACTGAAATGGGGTGAAGAAGAAGAAGAGGAAGTAGTCATTAAGATGTATGCCCCTACCTTCAAAGAGAGGCTATCTATACTACAAAGTGGAGGAGGCATGGGAGACTTCAAATTCCTTAAGTATGAGACAAGGAAAAAGGAGAAGCAAAAACTTATTGAGGAAGCCCTAGTGGCTAAAATGGCAAAATGGAAGTACTCCTGAGAGGAACTGACAAAGAAAGTTCCTAATATCCTATTGAAGTTAGTAACACATCATTGGGAGAATGCATTAAATGTTGTTAAAGACATCAGAGAACAAACTCTCAGATAGCTTATGCTGAGACTATCTGATAAGGAAGTGAAGGAGTTATTGAAGGAGAATCAAACAAACTTGACCCCCAGATTCAATGGATTCCTACCTATCAAAAGACATTGAAGCAGCTATAAATTCTAACACAATTTCATGGAAGAATATCTATGGGTTGCACAAGCCTAGTGAACAAGTTGTGCAAACTGATGATGAAGAAGGTGTTGAGAAAGATGATGAAGAAATAAATGATGATGAAATTGATGATACTTATAATGTAGAAGGAGATGATACATAGGATGAAAAGGGCCAAGAAGTAGAAGGAGGTGATCTTCTTTAAATTCAAAGTATTGAAGACTCGGATCCTAAAAAGATAGTAATAGAGGTAATGGCCTCCCTCCCTCTCTCTCTGAGAAAAGCCTTAGTGCAATTTAACTTAGAGAAGGCTTCTACCGAGTTAGTTGAGGTAAAAAATACTTCACTGAGCACCCAACTAACCAGTGGAACAATTCTACCAAGTGTAATGACAAGTGAATTTTCCATCACTTCATCTACTGAGCAACAAGCTCAAATCATCTCAGCATTAGTGTCACAACAAACATCAATAAGTTTTCCTATTATAACTATTGTTGATATTATTTCTACTATTGATACTTCATCTATTGTTTCTTTACCAAATATATCTACAATGAGTGCAATGACAGTTGAGGTCAAGCCTCAACCGAGCATTGAAGTTTTGAAGAAAGATAAGGAAATTATTCCTTTGAAGTTATTCAAAAGGAAAATGGTAAAACGATAGAGGCCTCTATTGAAGAATTTGATCTGGAGGAGGATATTGTAATACCAAATTAGGATCTTTCTAATTTGATTCCTGATCAAATAGATACCCTTGGTGAGCTATGGAAGAAGAGAGAAAAACAAAAAAAGCTCAGAGAGGAGAAGAATCAAGTACTTGAAGACATCAATAATATATTTTTTTATACATTGAATATTGAGGTTGATGATAAACAACCAATTTTGGATCAATTTGTTGACATTTTTCACAAGTATAATGAGGAAATGAATGGACAAGACAAACTTCTGTAGAGGGCAGAAAGGAAGTTTGAGAACAAAGTTTTGGAGAAGGTAGCTCAGAGAATTGTTATTGACCAAGTGGAATTGTCCACCATTCTTGCTACATTTAAAATTTTGTAAATAATATTGTTTCCTTATTTTTGAAATTGAGTGATACATCCAACTTCACTAAGGAAATAAAGGAGAAATTGTCTAAGATAGATTCTGACATGAAGGCAAGTGCACATCAGCTATCACTTGATCCTAGCTACAATTCTGTATATTTTGTAAAATTACAATATCTGATAGATCTTTAGGCAAAATTAATGAGGGAACAAGCCAAGATAAGGGCCACACTCACAGAGATACAGGGTATGATACTTCCCAACATGGATGCAATGCAAAAACATATTGCACATGTAAAAACAATTATCCATGACAATAATTTCTCTATAGCAAATCACATGATGGAACTATCAATAGAGGTGCAAATAACTTTGCATGCATAAAAATTTTTGCAAGAGAATTGGGACAAGACAATGTCCATAGTTTTGAAGGTACATAGTGATTTCCTTTCACATTTTGGTGTTACCCTATAGTTATGCATTTTTGGCATTTGTGTCAAAAAAGGGGGAATATAGAATGTATATCATATGTAAGGGAGAATTGTATATATAGAGGGGGAATACGTGTACAATATAAATGATGTATATATAGAGAAAAAAATGTGTTTACAAAAACAATTTTGAAAAATAAAAAAATAGAGTTAGAGGTTATTGAGAAGCAACAAACATCAGTCAAAATCGAGTTATAGACCCAGACATGTTGACAGGGGGAGTTTTGACATATACTTTGAGCATTCAATATATTGGTATGATAAGTGTTTTTGTCACTAATGCTGAAGGGGGATATTGTTGATATTAAGGTCAAGTATTTTGTCTATTAGTGACTTAAAACTTAGTCAATTGTTTACATTGCTACTGAGCTCCACATGTAGAAAGAAGAGTCTCCCGAACTTCACAGTGTCTACCAACCATCTGAGACATAATGCAGTGTAAGTTGAGCATATCAGTTGCTACCAAGCTCTTTAGTGTAATCGATAAAGATTTAATGTTAACTAAGCTCTATGGTGTCTACTAAGTATTCAATTGCTACTAAGCTACAATGTATTAATGAAGTGAATGAAGGTAGCATTGATTGAGCCATTCAGTGTCAACTGAGTCTACCGAGTTCTTTAGTATTCATCGAGTCATCCAGTGCTAACTAAGTTTTTGTTACTCCAAGAGATCAATATGGATCGAGTATCTACATAAACCAAGTGCCTAGTTTTTTCAAGTGTTGATAAGTGTTGTTGAGTGTCAGAACATCACCCAAGTGATCTTTAGAACTTGAGTTACAATAGTGAGCCAACTTTGTGAAGATTGTTGAATTTGGTATTGTAGCCAACTCCAAAAGGTAATTTATTGGATTAGTATATATATGTAATATATCTTTTCATATCCAATGAGTGAATAATTGAAGCATATAAAGCAAGAAGCAAATGAGTGTGAATTAAGAAGGCTACAAGCAATATAAGGAAAAGCAAAAACTTATTTATCACAACAAGGTGATCATTGTTATTCAAAGGAATCTCATTTAGCAAATTGAGTTGCAGATCAGAGATCAACAACTGATTCATCCTAACAATTGCATCAGTCAAATCCTTTAGCAAGATGGACTTAACAATCTGATTCCAAATCTCCTAAAAGAGTACATACTTCATTGTATGTTATACATCCTTTCACAAGATGGACATAACAATCCTTATTGCTCCTAACAGGGTAGATAATCAAAAGTGATCAATTGTAAGCTTTACCAGGCTAACTTTATACTATAGTAATAAAGCTTATGTGTATCATCCCCACCCTAGTTTTACTTACTATTTTGGAAGGTTTCTGGGTTACCAAATATTGTGTCAAGTGTTATGAATATGTATTGCTTTTAGTCTTTCATGCATGCAATTAGAAAAGATTACATGGTGAATGTTTAACTCGTGAAACAAATATAAGTTTTATTGGTTCCTAATTCACCCCCCCACCCTCACCCTCCCTCCACCCCTCTTAGTCACCTAGTCTATATTACATTTCCAACATGTTATACATTGAGGAATCAAAGTGGGTTCTTAAATATTTTGTTAAAACTAAATTTGTAAGGGCTAAACCAATGATAACTACCCATCTCTTATCTTTGGTGCCCAATTGAGATGGTTCTTTTAATATTTTCAATCCTTGGCCTGCAAGGCCTGTTATCTACTGAAAAAAAACTATGGTTTTGATCTTTATCTTGATTCAAGGCTGGTCGTATCAAGAGAATCAATCTATTGTAAAAAAAAGAAAAACAATACTTGTGATCCAACATTCTTCTCTAAAAGCTTCTAAAATCATCAAATTATAACATCTAATGAACAATGAACTTAAAGAAGAATTAGAGAGAAAATTACATCATTATAAGAATTAGATCGTTGATCCCCAAATAACTATTTTTTGGAGAAGTGATTTAAAGCTACATATTTGGTATATTTATGCGCATAATAAAAGATGGCAATACTATCTATATTAATTTTCTTGTTTTTATAGAACAACATATTACAACATTTAGGTCCATAATATTGTCAACACAACATAGAGAAATAAATTCCCCTATCCTTCACATTCAATATCTTAGCCTAACATATAACTATTTAACTATTATTTTTATAACTTAAAGAAACTGATGCATGTCAACTTGTGCTTATATGTGTTTATGAAAAGGTTAATTTAAAAAATTAAATTAAAAATTTAAAAATCTTTTAAAAATGCCTAAATCATATCTTTCCTCAAAAACACATTTTAGAAGCTAACATCTTTTGAAAATAAAAAATCTTCCCATTCACTATTTCCCAAATGAGATATTTTCTTTTAAATTTGAATTGGAAATAAATCTTCATTTTTGGATGGTTGCACAAAATCTTTTTGTTCCTAATTATCCGAGTCCTTGGTCTAGGTTTTCCACATTGAGAATCAGCTCCCTACAAGTAGCATGGACCTACAAGTCCATTTACTTATACACCTAGTTGATGACATTGAATTGCCAAGTTTTGTATCAATAAGGGGGGTATTTTTCTTTAAGAGGTATGTAAAACTCTAACAAGATGTTTGGCAAAAGGCACATCCAAAGGGTTGCATGATTGAAGGATATGTGTTGAATGAAACATTTTTCTTCTCGTGTTATTTTTTGGTAATGATCTTGAGATGGGCCATGATTTTGAGATGAAGAACAAGCATTAGATATTATTGATGGAGAGAAACCACAATCTTATGATATTCAAATAGAAATAAGAAAGTAAATTCATGATCAATGTGGTTGTTTTCTCACAATAATTAATTTTCTTTCAGAATAACAACATAATTGTTGGGGTTTAAAATTAAAATGTTGACATGTAATGAGTGTAGATAAAAGTACTACACTCAGCAAGTTCATTTGTACCACGTGGACTTAATGAATAAACTAATAGGTTTGTATGATAAAAATAGAGGTGATATAAGCAAGGAGATACTTAAAGAGATTAAACCCAAGGAATACTCCACTTCCAACTAATTTTCTTGGGAATGGGAAACATTTTGTTTGTATGCTAATTTTTATTTTTAATATTATTGATAATGTAGTGTATTATCATTGATGTGGTCTCTCAATAAGGTTCAATATCAACACATGTTGTTTAATAATGCAATATGTGATACACATGTCTTGATTTATATATTAACTATTACAATGCTTCAACATTTTTTTTCTTTATATGCTTCAACATTTTAGATTATTTATAGATATTTACATCCTTATTATTTGGGGTCATGTTAGTAAGAAGTGACTAATATTAACTAATGATATAGAAATGATGATGCAATGATAACATGTATTAGGGATCTTTGGACATGTTGCATTTCTTTGTGCCTTTCAATATTCACCCTAAGAGCTTGGGGAATCATTCTTGTTGCAATGATATCATGTTTAAGTAGTGTGGGGGTTTTACAAATACAATTTAAGGTTTATGGACTATTTCGGTGTGTTTAGTGGGTTTTTTTTTGGGATCTTTCTACTATAAGGGAGTGATAAGTTTTTTTGAGCTAAAGGATTTTGTTATTGGATTGAGCGGTTTTTGTTTAAAGGTTTATTGTTTTTCTCTTATTTTTATCTTTGAGAGGTAGGCTTTGAGTTTCTCCTTGAGTATGGTTTTCTTTGAACATTTATTGAATACACACTTGTCTTATGTCTTGCATTAAAAAGACATCAAACATTTGGATACAATAATGAATGTTGAAGGTTCTTTGTTGAATAAAAGTACTCATGTTTAGAAGGTGAATGGATGTTTTGAGCGAAGCTTATATGGCTTGGTCTTGGTTGTTTAAACATATTATTTTATGAAAATTCTAAACAACAGAAAATGAAATCTAAACAATGTAAGATTTTATTATAATATGTGTAGCCCAATGTTTTGGCTATAGAATATGTGTAGTCCAATGTGTTAGCTATACATGCTCTTTTATGACTTGTGATGTTAGAAAATATATGACTACTAAAGAAATAGTCAATACATTCCCTACAAAGGAATGTGTAGTAAATGAGACAATTTGTTGGTGTTATGAGATTTTTCTTAATATAATGGGTTCTTTAAGCGATGAGGCATATTTAGTTGGTTGTGGTAATTAAAGATAGTTTTGATGTGATTTTCTAATTGTAACTTAAAATTATATTTTTTCTATTTATAAAGAAGATAGAATTTATAAGGATTATTTTGCAATTTTAGTTAAATTAAATGGTTTTTAAAAATGGATGATGGTAAGAGATTCATTTGAATTTGAATTTTGAGTAAGGAGTGACAATGTTTAAGAATATCTTAGGAATTTTTTGATTTACAAGGTTCATTTTTTTCAATCACAATTTAAATGAACCAATTCAATAGCTATGAAACAAAACTTAAGAACCAAAAATAAGTATTAATGTAATTGAGATGATAATCTAACTAGGGTTCTCTATAACGCTTTCATATGAGTGCTCTTGGATCTCATTCTCTTGTGATAATAATGAACTAGGCATATTTTTCAATTCACCACCTTACAGTGTAATTTTAAATAATTCACACTTCAATTAATTCATGACTAGTAAGAAAGGGAAACATGGTCCCAATTGAAAATTAAATTTAAGTGAATTAAAAAAAGAGAGGTTTTTGGATGTGGAACCATATTCAAACCCAAGGGTAACTAAAAAATATATAGTGATGAAAATCCTTAGAATGGAACAACACATCACAAAGAGTAGATGAAGAAATATAATATTCATGAGCTTGAAGTTAGAGGTGAGGAATCAAGTAGCATGTGGCAATATACACAATTAAATGAAACACTCATTTTGATGAAATAGAATGTTTCCATGATTTGAGAAGTGATGAATGATTCTTATTTTGTAGGAGAAAAAGGTAGTAAAACCCTCTAAAATGACCAAGGAAGGAATGAAAAAGTGGACGAGAAAGAAATGTAGGAGACACCTAATGAAGACACATTTTTTTAATAGATATTTTTCTTCCTAATGATGTGGTTGATTACATTGTTGAATGCCAACATAGACATATAGTTTTATTATTTTAAGAGGAATAACACCTTGATTTTATTTTTATAGATGTGCTAAAATAAATTGGGAAAATAAGGGTCGGGAAATCAAAGCCTTGAGAGGTCTAGGAAAAGGGTAAGTTTCATGCAAATTTTAATCAACTCGCCATGACAAGCTATACTCAAATTTGGAAAGTGGTTTATTTGTGGCTCAATTTTCTATTTGTAAGTGTAGACACTAGATTTTCATCTTGAGTTTCCTTCATGATCTAGGTATCCTTTATGGACATAGTTATCAATTTTAAACCTAGATTTCAAATCCTTCTTAAAAGGGACATTCTTATAGTCTGGAAGAGTTTTATTATGCATAACTATATATTAATAAGAAACTATGTGGAAATATTAAATTAGTTGGTCCAAGGTTTGAGTTCTACAAACCATTTGTTAATTATAAATAAGCCTAATTCTTGTTTTTCTGCTAATAAGATACCAATTTAATAAGGGATTGTCCTATAAAATCCCACTCTTTTATATTTATCTTCAACATAAATAGTTCACCACTCCTAAGTGCTATTGGGTGAAAAAAAATTTCTTGTCCTATTTTATTTTCCTATTTTGAGTAATTGATTTTTTTTCTTCTAAAAATGGATGCATATTTTGGGTTACTTTTTCATAATATAGTTAAAAGTAAAATAAAATAAATATAAATATAAAGCTTTTCATAATCTACATTTTTTATTTTCTTGACTTTCTATTAGTGATGCTATGATTCAAATCTTTAATTGACTTGTCACTTATTTACATTTATTGAGGTTCATATCAATAAACATTTTTCATTCATGTATGTGATTCAATTTTGACTGTTTATATATAGTAGGATAATTTTGAAACCAAATTTATTCAACATATCTATATCTAGCTTTAAAAGTATTTTATTGGACTATAAATAAAATGTTAAATTTTGCATCTTAATTTGTTTGTATACTAAACTTGTTGATTGAGTTTCACTATGGTTCCATATTGAAACTCGTGAGCATGTATTTATATTGGAATAATATTTTATATTTTTAGGCTTGCATACCCTATTCTTGCATCTGGAAATCTGTAGGGTCTATCTCAAACTCTCCAAAATAGGTCTTGTTTAAAATGTAAGAGGAGTAACTGAGAGGGGTGGGGTGAATTAGTTACCAAAAAAATAAATCCCTTAGATGTTAATACAAAACAAAACCATTACACTGTTGAAAGTGAAATACTGTTGTAAGTCAATTAACATTGAAATCACTTGATTAACACTAAGAATTATTGTTACTTGGCAATCACTAAAAAAAATACTTCTTAAGATGTATAATGTTATTAACCACAATTAACTTAGTTGAAAAAATAGAAAGAAAATAACATGAACACATATGATACCAGGATTTAACTTGGAAACTCAATTTGGGAAAAACCACCAATTGCAAATAGTTATTGTTTTTCACTCTTTTGAAGTGAGCCCTATTAGAAGCCAACCCTGTAAAAGGTTACAAAACACACAGTTAGGTGTGACCCTATTAAAGGATTTAATCACCTTGTTAGGAGTGACCTTGTTAGAGGTCTTTAGACACTTCAATCTAGAAATGCCACCTTATTAGAGGATTTGGCAAATAGATGTTAAGCTAACTCTATTAAGAGATTTGATACACTACTACAATTATTAGAGAGTAACAATGATAGGACTTGATGGCTGATGTAATTGAATTGTCGATTTTAGATCTCTATTCTGACTTGAATACTTTATCCTCCTTGATTAGATAAAACTTTGCAGCTTAGTCAACTCAGGATACTCTGTTATCCTTCCAATTCACTTCCTTGATTTATCTTTTCAATCCCATGCTTCTCTTCTTTCAATCCCACAACTTGACCTTACAGTTCTATCATTTACCTTATCAAGTTGACTTGAATACATTTTCAAATATTCAATCTTCATCCCTTAAGTTGGCTAGACTTAACAAATAAATTCATCAAACTAAATATGTTGACTCAAGAAATTCCTTCGTTAGCTGACCCAGCTCGATCAGCACTAACTTAGAAAAATAATTTCTTTGGACTTCCTTTGGTAACTCAGTGAGCTTAGTTAACATTGGCTCCTTACCAACTTCTCTTTGGTGCCCAAGTGAACTCGGTAGACATTGTCTTCCTACGAACTATGGTGCCCATGTGAGCTAGATAGATATTGTCTTTGAACTTGATTATCTTTGGAATGCTCTATAGACACTAGAAACTATCTTCATTGCCCGAATGAGCTCGACAAACATTGACTGGTAAAGACTTGACATTTTGTGTAACATCAATTGTTTTCAACAATCTCCCTCTTTGGCATTGATGGTAGCACAATATGTCATAATACAATGAAATTTTAGAGAAAAATAAAAGTAAGGATAATATCCTTAGTTTCATTCTGATTCTCATCTATGAGAACTCCCTCTATTAGTGTGAGCTCCCTTTCACATCAATCTCTCCCTCTTTGATATCTCTGACATATTTAAAAAATATCTCTGAGATAATGCACTCTCTCTATTAGACATAAAAATTTCTCTGATGTATGACAAAACTCTCCTTCTTTTACATCTCATGCCAAAGATAGAATTCGATGAACTTCCATGTACCTGATGTATTGATTCATATGCAATATTCCCTTTACAATGATCCATCAACTTGAATAATCTTCAACATGCTTGGTTGATGCATCACTAAAATCTGATTAGTGAGCTTCAGATAGGGGAATGACCCCTAGCTTACCTCTTAGATACAAAAATGCATCCTTAGGTAATGGCTTGGTGAATATGTATGCAATCTATTCTTTTGTATTCACATATTCCAATCTTACTTCCTTGTCTTGCACCAATTTTTTTAAGAAATGATAATTAGAATGTGTTTGGTCTTGGTATGCATCACTCGATTCTTGGATCTATTAGTTACACTAGTGTTATCACATAAAATAACAATTGGATCCTTAATCTTTTCCTCAATATTTGACAACAGTCATTTGAACCAAACAATATTTGAACAATTGGTTGCTGCAACAACATATTATGCTTTTGTTGTTGATTGAGAGATACAATTCTACTTCTTGCTTGTCCAAGATCCTAGCTTCTTTCCAAGAAAGAATGCTCCACCACTAGTTCTCTTTCTATCACCGATGCTTCTTGCCCAATCAACATCATTGAATGCTTTCAATTCAAAGTTACTTACTTTTTTATACCACAAACTATAGTCTTCGGTACTCTTTAGATACCTCATGATTCTTTTTATTTCCATCATGTGATTTTCTTTTGGATTAGCAGAGAATCTTGCCACCATTCCAACTACTAATGCTATATTAGGTATTGTATGCACCACATACTGAAGTTTTCCAATCATTGATTTGTATGTAGTCTAATCTACCTCTTTTGAATCATCATGTTTGACAAGCTTATGTCCAGTAGACATAGGTGTTCCAATTGGTCTAGAATCTCCTTGATGTAATTTGATTGAGTAATATAGATACCATCCTTCTATTGAATTTGCAAGGCAAAAAATAATTTGATCTCTCCAAACATTGACATCTCAAATTCTTTACTTATTTCCTCAGAAAAATGTTTGCACAAATCATCATTTCTAGTAAACAATGTATCATCCACAAAGATTTCTACCAGCACAAACTTCTTATCTGGTCCTTCTTTGATGTATAAGTTGTTGTTGTCATTATTTCTTTGAAAACCAATCTATATGAGATGCTTGTGCAATCTTTCATACTAGGCTTTGGGGGCTTGTTTGATACCATTCAAAGCTTTTTTTAATCTGCAAACCATGTCCCTTTTTCTAGGATCAACGAAACCTTCTAGTTTCTCAATGTAGACTTCCTCTTCTAAGATTGCATTCAAGAATGTTGATGTCACATCCATTTGACACACTTTGAATCCTTTGTGTGCTATATACTCAAGGAGTGTTTTAACACCTTCTAGTCTAGCAACATGAGAAAAAGTTTCTCCATAGTCAATACCTTCCTCTTGAGCATAGCCCTTGCAAACTAGCCTTCCACTTCTCCATTCTCATTCAACTTATTTCTGAATACCCATTGTGTGCCAATTACATTCTTATCCTTAGGTCTAGGAACAAGAATCCAAGTCTTATTCCTTTCTATTTGGTCAATTTCTTCATTCATTGCTTCAATCCAAATTTTATTCTCTAGTGCATCTTTGATAGATCTAGCTTCATGTTCAGTAAGCAAACATGTACATTTTAATTTGTTCCTTGTCATTGTACCAACTGACTAATCTCCAATGATTTTCTTGGGTTCATGATGCCTTCTGACATATCCACCAAGTTTGGGCTCCTTCTTTGTAAATTAACTAGGTTCACCATGATCTTCTAAGTCCGACTGATTGTGACTTGGGTCCATCAAATTGTGACTCAGTTTCCACTTGCTAAAGTTCAGGTCCTTCTAATGACTTGGGTACTTCTGATGACTCAAGTTGTACTAGCTACAACTTAGGTTGAACTGAAGATTTTGGGGACTTGGGTGGTGAAGGCTGTTGACTCCCAATTTCATTAGATAAAGTGTAAGGCTCATAGTAAACAAAGTTTCTATAGTTTTTAGGTTCTTTACTGCTTTGTTCTTTGCTCTTTTTTGCAAAATCATCAATCTTCACATGTGCACTTTTTATAACTTTATGAGTAGATATATTCAGACATTTATATGTTTTACTCTTATTGGAATATCCCAGAAATATGCCTTCATCACTTTTCACATCAAATTTTCCTTTTCTTATCTCCCACATAATATAAAATTTACTACCAAATGCATTGAAGTAACATACATTAGGTTTATAGCCATACCATAGTTCAAAAGGTGTTTGATTTGAATCCTTCATCAACTGAACTTGATTCAACATATGTCCTTCTAGTATTCGATAGAAACATTCTTCTCTATCATCAGGGTCCTTGCACAATCCATGATTGATCTATTCCTTCTTTCAAAAATGTCATTCTGATGAGGTGTGCCAGGTGTAGACAGTTGTCTTTTGATCCCTCTTTCATTGCAAAATTAATTGAATTCATTAGAAATGAATTCTCCTCCTTTGTTTGATATTAAACATTTCAGATTCTTTCCTATTTCTTTCTCCACTCTAGCCATATAGCATTTGAACTTTTGAAAAGCTTTTAATTTATCCTTTAAGTACATAACATTTATCATTCTAGAATAACCATCAACAAATAAAATAAAGTACTTATCTCCTCTATAGATTTCTATGCCAATAGGTCCACAAAGGTCTGTATGAACCAACTCTAACACTTCTTCAGAATGATAGTTTTTTCTTTTAAAACTTGTCTTTTCCATCTTACCAATTTGATAATTCTTGCACATGCCCATGTCAGGTTTCTTGAGGCTTGGAATACCTCCCACTCTTCTATTTTTGCTTATGTTAACCAGATTATCAAAGTTCACATGACACAACCTTTTATGTCATAACCATCTTTCTACTACTTGAGCTAGGAAACATGAACTTTCATTTAGGTATAGGTAGAATATGGTACTTTTTGTTTGCTTGCCAATCGCAACTAGATTTCCTGTCCCATCCAGCAGATTGGCCTTTCCATTCACAAATTCTACCTTGAATCATATGTTATTCAATTGAGCCACACTAAGTAGATTAAGCTTCAGTCCTTCAACCCAATAATAATTATCACATTTGAGATCATTGGTTAGTACAATACAACCTTTACCTTTCACATAACATGGTTCATCATTTCCAAATCTAACACTTCCACCATCATAGTGTACCAAGTTCTCAAATTTAGATTTGTCACTAGTCATATGGTGAGAACAACCACTATCACTAATCCATGTATCATTCTTACTAATATGTGAGATAAGTGCCATCTTATCATTCTCATCATCTGATTCATCCTTAACAACAATGTAGACCATTTCATCATCTTCTTCATTACTATTAGAATCTTGAGCAATGTAACATGATTTATTACCTTTGTCTTTGTAGTCCTTGTAAATTTTGAAGTCTTTCTTTCCCTTGTACTTGTCATGCTTCTTTTCTTCTTTGCCTTCTCTATTTGGACACCTTGTAGTAATGTGACCAACTTCTTCACAAGAAAAGAATTTCAAAGCAATTTTGCTTTTGTACTTTCCTTTGCCCTCGAGAAATCTTCTTGCAAGTAATGCTTCAATGACTTTAAGATCATCATAAAAACCTTCTTCATCTTCACTATCAGATTGCCTTTTAGCTTTTGTAGTTTCTTCTTTAGTGATAACTTGGCTTGAAATGAAGACTCAAAGTTTCTAGAGTTGGGAACATAGTTATCATAGTTATCTAACTCAAATGTTGTCAACCTTCCCACTAGTGCATCCAATGATATATCATTCTTAGGATCACATCTCATTTCTTGAATTGTTGAAACTCTAATTGCATATATAGAAAGAAGTGTTCTGAGAACCTTGCTTACCACTATTTCATCATCTATCTTTCCTCCTGAGGCTCTGATTGCACACACACAAGCTTCAATTCTATTATTGTATTTTGCAATGTTCTCATCCTCTCTCATCCTCATTTGATCAAATTGGCCTCTAAGACTTCTTGCCTTAGCTCTCCTTACATTGTCATCACTTCCATAGATAGCTTTCAACTTGATCCACATCTCATAAGCAGTACCAAAGTCTTTGACTTCATTGAATTCAACATAGTTGAGAGTTGAAGCAATATCAATCATCATAATGTTATGATTCTTCTTTTATGTAATTTCTTCAACAATCATATTTCTAGTAGGTGTTGCACACTTGGTGTCTAGGTACTCTAGGCCTAAGTCTCCAATGGTTGCCAAATGCAATCTCACGAGTTCCTGCTATGCCTTGAAGTTATCTTTGTTAAGCTTAGGGATCTCCCTTCCATAAGACATCTTAATCTTTAGCTTAGGTCCTTGAAACCTTCTCTACAAGTACCAAACACTCTGATACCAATTGTTGGAAATGTAAGAGGAGTAATTGAGAGGGGAGGGGTGAATCAATTACCACAAAAACAAATCCCAAATCCCTTAGATGTCAATACAAAACAAACCCAATACACTACTAATGAACATATTTTTATATTGGAATAATATTTTATATTTTTAGGCTTGCATGCCCTATTCTTGCATCTAGAAATCTATAGGGTCTCTCTTGAACTCTCCAAAATAAGTCTTGTTGGAAATGTAAGAGGAGTAACTAAGAGGGGAGGGGTGAATCAATTACCATAAAAACAAATCCCAGATCCCTTAGATGTCAATACAAAATAAAACCAATACACTGTTGAAAGTAAAATATTGTTGTAACTTAGTTAGCATTGAAATCACTTGATTAATGCTAAGAATTACTATTACTCAACAATCACTGAAATAAATGCTTCTTAAGATGTTTAATGTTATTAAACATAATTAACTTAGTTGCAGAAACATATAGCAAATAACATGAACACATATGACACAAGGATTTAAAGTGCAAAGCCACTTTGGTAAAGACCACCAATTGCCAAAGTTACTATTTTTCATTCTTCTGAAGTGAGCCCTGTTAGGAGCCAACCCTATTAAAGGTTACAAAACACATTGTTAGGTGTGACCTTGTTAAAGGATTTAATAACCCTGTTAGGAGTAGCCTTGTTAAAGGTCTTTAGACACTTTAATCTAGAAATGCCACCTTGTTAAAAGATTTGGCAAATAGTTGTTAAGCTAACTCTGTTAAAAGATTTGATACACTGCTAGAATTATTAGAGAGAAAATGATATGACCTAATTGTTGATGCAACTGAATTACTAATTTCAGATCTCTAATTTGGTTTGAATACTTGATCCTTCTTGATCAAATAAAACTTTGCAACTCGGTCAACTCAGGATACTCTATTATTCTTCTAATTTGCTTCCTTGATTTATCTTTTCAATCCCATGCTTCTCTTCTTTCAATCCCACAACTTGACCCTATACTTATATCATTTACCTTGTCAAGGCAGCTTGAATACACTTTCAAATATTCAATATTCCCATCCCTTAAGTCAGCTAGACTTAACAAATACATTCATCAAACTAAATATGCTGACTCAAGAAAATCCTTCATTATTCAACCCAACTTAGTCAACACTAACTCAGAAAAAGACTTTCTTTAGACTTCCTTTGGTAATCGAGTGAGCTTGGTTAACACTGATTCTATGCCAACAAATCGATGGACACTATCTTCCTGCAAACTTCCTTTGGTGCCCGAATGAGCTCGACAGATACTGTCTTCAAACTTGATTATCTCTAGAACACTCGAAAGACACTAGAAACTATTGCCCGAGTGAGCTCGACAGACATTGACTGGTAAAGACTTGACATTTTGTGTAACATTAAAGACAATATACAATTGAACAATTGTTTTCAACAATAGGTCTCTCTATTCATATTGGAAACAAATTTTATACGAAAACAACTTACAACAATGATGACAGTTAGATTTAATGAAATTTAACATTGACCAGTAGGGGTGTCACCCAAGTAAGTGATATATACTATTGCAATAATATATCTACAACAAACCAAAGTGTTTTATTTATTTATTTCTAAATATGCTTATATTTTGCATCATTAGTTGCATCTTATTGCTATTATATTCATAGTGTTGAGGCTCATAAAAACTCAACTAGCTAATTCTTTTTTGAATTGAGTATAAAGTATATCAAAAAACTTGACTAGAAGTTGGTAATTACAAAAAATATAGAATACATATGCATTAAAAAAAAGCTAAAAAATGATTCTATATTTTCTTTCATGGCTTAGTTGAGACATTTGACCTTTAGGACTCATACATTTGAGGTTTGCAAAGTCTTAAATGTTAGAGTTGGTCGACTCTATGGATCTATGCTCATAACTATCACATGATACATTGTGAGATTTGTTATGTCCAAATGCAATAGTCTCCGATCTAACTACAACCATCAACTATTCTCTCTAATACTAACTACTATATGCAACCTCAACAAACATGAATTGATGTATTGCACATATTGTTGAATGTATCTAGCTAAAACTTGCATACAAGAAAATCAAAGCAAAATAAGAAGTGTGGAATCAACATAACATATATTCCTTTCTATGTACTTTGACATGATTTGCCACGTAAAAAGATAATAGCTGCATTGCACCATGTCCCTCCCTATAGTTGTTTCATATAGATTAGATTTGATGATTGTATTTAGATTAGTTAGTGTAACATTGGAACACAATGAACCTTTGCAACTTGTATGTTGTGATATTTATGAATAATATTCATATATTCAAATAAACTCTAACATCTAAAACACATAAATTTCAGTAGTATGATAAACATTACAAAATACCATGAAATTAGAATTCTTGTTTCAATTTCATTAAAGTGGTAGAAAATACACTTATTATCTAAGATATATTATCAAGGACAACATTAAATTTTATTCTTCATATCTTCTTTTTAGATTTTATTGATGTTAGAAATGTCATTCAATGAAACAAATTTGTTTTAAAGAAGAATACAATTATAGCGATGTAAAAAATATTGTCATTTTACTCAGTTCATTGTTAGAGAGGAAATTTATTCAAAAGATAAAATGGAAAATATTTTTGTTTGTTTCATAATGAGTAATTTCTTTCTTAAATATTATATTATTAACTACATATGATTAAATGACATTATAAATACCATTAAAATAAGATACACAATGGTTATAGTTCTTGCCAGTAGTTAGGGAGGAAACAAAAATGGTAGAAATATATGTAATAGATGAAGATTGAAAAGAAGAGAGAGGAGAATGAGAGAAATAAATTTAAAAAAAAATTGAGATAAAAATAGGAAGTGATTTATAGAGACACATAAGGATTTATAAATTAAAAACAGGAAGTTTAAAAAAAGTATATAACTGTTTGTATCATTTAAGAAATATTTGAAGAATGAATACAACTTTTGAGTTATTTTCTATAGTTTTATAATGTAATGACTTTTAGTTTTCTCTAATATGATTTTATTTCTACATAACCAATGTTAAAATAATTTTAAAATTCATACATTTTAAAAATTTGATGACATTTATGTTTAGTTTGTACAAAGCAATCCTTTTACCACTTCAATATAAAATATGTACAAATATATAGATATATGCCTAGTCAATAAGAAAAATAATATTTAATATATGTCTAGTACATTTTATAATTTTTTTGTAATTTATGTTTATTAGAAAAATAATTTTCCTCCTTGAATTTTTTCCTTAAGAACTAGTTTTTAAGTTTTAAAAATATGAAAATATTACAAGCTATATAGTATAGTTAATGTCTTGAAAATTTCTCAATTTCTATTGGTTAAATTAATTAAATTTTAGTATTAAATGAATACATAAGTTATCCCTCTCACAAGAAATAAAAATGTATGCCATATAATATATACAAAATCTGTATAAAAGAAGATAAAACAATTATTTGTACATTGGCTATACCTACCCTTCATCAATATAATTGTTTTTAAAAACAATTTTAAACATTAAGAATGTCGCTCAAAATTTTAATTCACTAAAATAATAAAACAAATTGAATAGATCCCATTAATATTCGGGCAACTGATAACCCCTATTATTTTATCAGTTTAATTTTAGTTCCTCACGACTTAGGGTTAGGTTTTGTAAGAAGTTAGGGTTTATATTGCCG
Source organism: Cupressus sempervirens (assembly GCA_028749045.1). Classification (NCBI taxonomy): domain Eukaryota; kingdom Viridiplantae; phylum Streptophyta; class Pinopsida; order Cupressales; family Cupressaceae; genus Cupressus; species Cupressus sempervirens. The sequence continues at coordinate 765,040,123 of CM053786.1, read as the reverse complement.
TCTATTGTTAGGATTCTAGTGTACGTTTTTCTGCCGACATTTTCTTATCGCAGCTGAATTAATGGTAACATTATCAGGTAAGCAAATGATCTAATGGGTTGTTTATATTTGATTAATAGTAGTATAATATTTGCTATACTTTGCTGTTTGAATTTGTAGGGTCCGCTAATCTGTATCACAAAATACGGTGGAAAATTGTTCTCAGATTTTCTGATCAGAATGGACGGAACTGGAAAGAATCTGCAAGAAAGGTAACCAAATCTGTGCAAAATGTTGATTAAAGAAAATCTATCATGTAGATCTGGTGGAAATCAGACTTGCTTTATTATTTTTAAAACTAGTGAAGTGGAGCTACAGCTTTTGCATTTTTTTTCTCAGTTTTAATTTGTTTGCCTCCGCTCTTTTAGTTATGAGAATTTCTCAATTTGAAATCAGCACCGTAGAACTTTACATATTTTTCCTAAATTTAAGTAATATATTTATAATTTTCGAAAAGTTATACCTCCTCAAAGTCAAAGTTAACAAATTTGATTCTTAATAACGGAGAACCAGAGAATGCTTTCAAAAGTATAATAAATCTGCACTAAATATATCTAGATTTGGTATCTTCGTATTTCACCTGGTATCGAATGCTGGCAAATGCTTTTTTAGTGCGTTAGATAAGATATTTGCTATTTGGGCAAACGGTAACTGGAATTTGATCCATTTCTTCGTAAAAGAACTATAATTTTTTAATGCTGGTTCACAGCAATGGGCAAATTGTGTTGAATTTTTTTTTTCCAATAGAGAGAGAAATAGATCAGTGAGTTTGATCCTAAACTATGTAATGGAATGTGAAATCTAGACGATATGTTATTGAGAAAACCAATCCGATATGCTGTTAATAAACCCAAGCGGACTGCCCTGGTACGGAGATAAAGCAAGGGTTTCGAAAAGTAGAAGCCAACGAAACTCTGCCCAAGTAAAACGGCAAAGAGAACCGAGGGATCTCAAAGTTAAACTAGCATAGATAAGCAAATAAAATACCTTCCTTAGACAATCGAATGCTATAAATATAGTACATTTGGAATTTTTTGGAATTTATTTAGGCATTTTTTTAAAGGTTATAATATTTTTTTTAAACAAACTTCATTATGAATGCTTTTTGAAAAATGATTTTGTTAGTCTGAGGAGTATTGACAACTGCACCAACAGTTGGAGAGATTGAATTTGATCACAATTAAATCACAACCTTCCTATGCATTGAGAGGGGCAACTCCCTCACTTGATTGAGATATTTGTATTTCTGTGTACTCTTGAAAGTACAAAAAAGAGACAAAACAAAATTAAAGAAAATGGTTAAGATAAACCCCAACAACAAATATAAGAATAATAGTTGAGACTTATAATTGATGACAAAATGAGAATATCAAAACCTTGACATACAAAAATATAGGACATTCTCTAACATTCACATCAAGCTACTAAGAGGTGAATGCATCTCATCAAATCAATCACATAGAATTAAAAAACTAGAAAAGAATACAAATTTAACGTATGAGAAGTAAGCAATAATAATCACGACTAAATGCATTCATCATTATTCTTCTAAAAATATACAAGTTGAAAGGCATTTTTGTACATGGTGTAGATCCAAAAGGAATTCTCCAACGATTCCCCTTTGTCAATAAGTTGATCCCCCTTTTGACATTGCAAAAGACCTTGCATTTATAAGCTCTCTTATTAACTACTTAGAATAACTTCCTAACCACCTTAACTACTTGGATAACTACCCAGAGTAACCACTTAGGATAAGTACCCAATTAATCATGGGTTTGTTTGTTTCGTGAAATTAGCGAAATTGGGTTTTAATTCAAAACCTAGTTTTGTCAAAATCAGGTTTTGAATTTCAAAATTTGATTTTGAGAAAACAAATTTTCCTATTTGGTTAACTTGGAAGATGAGTGGGAAGATACATCTTCCATGTTTGGTTCCACTATTTCGTGAAGGAAGGAGTTGATAACTTCTTCAAGAAGCGCATTGAGGAATACAAGTACACCGTATTTAGAGTCAATACGTCGTTCGATTTGCCTTTGTTTCCTGATCCCCATGTCATAATCCTTCTCGACGTCAAGATTTTCCCCATGCTCTTCGATGTCAGTGAAGTGAAGAAGAAGAATGTCTTCATTGACATTTACATGCCTAACACTAACTTCACCAACGACTACTATGTTCTCTCCTATTTGGACCCCTTAGAAGAAAATCATGCCAAGCTTAAGAATTTTTGCTTCCATGTACTCAAAACCAATGCAAACAAGTGGCTTCTTGAGTTCGATTGTGCCACGGGAGACATGTGGGCTAAGCTTGACCAACAATTTGCCAGGTCTAGCAATGTTGAATTTAACAGTGAGAATCTACAAATGTGTTTTAGTTTTTTGTGTAGGTCGGTGTTGAATAGAGGGAATGAATTGGCTCTCAATTAATTAAATAAAAGAATTAAATTTGGAGATAAAAGTTATAAGAATTAATTTAGAATGTGATAATATTAATTTAATTTAATGATAATATATTTAGAGTTCATTTTTAAATAAATGCTAAATATTATTATTATTTAAGTTGATAAATATTTATCAAATTTAACGTTTGAAAAAAAATTTAAAAATGGAAAAAGATATTTAATTATTAAAAGATTCTAGATTGCATGATGCGTGCATGAGTTGAAAATAAAAGAAATTAATTAAAAAGATAAAATAAGTGAAAATAATAATGTTATTTCAATTTCATAAAGTGTGCATGGGATTAAAAGTAATAAATTAATTAAAAATAGAAGTCAAGGGGAAAATTAAATAAAATTATTTAATAATTCATTTAACGTGCATGAAAAGATAAAGCAAAGATTAATAAAAAATTAATTGAGAGTTTGAGTCTTGTCAGCAAGGAGTCTTCTCGGGTGAACGCACAATTAGTGCCCTGATTTGAGGAGAAAACTCCTTATCACAACTTTGGGGTTCATTTTTGAGGGACTGCGAATTTTGAGAGATGAATCTTTGGAGAAGAATCTTGGGGGACAGATTTGGACACAAATTTTTGGAAGTAAAATTGGAAGCAAAGTTTGGAAGGAAAGTTCTAGGAAAGTTTCAGATAGAGATTTTTGGATAGAAGTGAATTCTCTCATGATTTTCAGGTGGTTGCGCATTAGCATGAGGCTCAGGTAGGGTCTTTTGTTTTGACCACTAAATGAATTACGTAAGTCAATATGTTCTGTCTACTTCGTGCTTGTAAGAAAACAGTGTTCTCAATCCTTGGTGCATAAATGTTGCCACCGTTTGTTCTGGATCTTTTGCTATTCAATTTCATCGATAAATCTAGATTGAAAAACTATTTTAGGAAACCTTGTTCTACAACTAAAGGAATTTAGAATTAAATTGGGATTTGGGTTTTGAATTAAAATGGAATTGAGAAATTTTAATTTGGAAAGGGTTTGATTTTGGAAATTAAAATCCTAGACTGAAAATTTGAATGGTTCAACTTATTCTTCCTATCAGATTAAAATTGCAATCATCTTTAAAAAAATATATCTATATATTTAAATTGTTAATATGCTTATGTAGGGGGAAATTGTTTAAAAACAATTTTTATAAAAATTAAAATACATTTATTGGAATAGATGTAAAATTTTTTTAATTTTTTTTTTTAAAATATAATATTATGGGCGGGGGTGGGGTCACCACACCCCCATCGCCCACCTATGTTAGTGCTATGGCTGCTATGGCACATCGCGGGCCTACCATTGGCAGATCGCGACTACGAAAGTAGAGCGTGACTGCCTTTGACAGCTTGTGGGCCTGCTTAAGCAGACTGCTATGTATATAATGGATGTGCTGTATTATATTTTAATTATATTAAAATTGTTATATTTAAATAATGTTAAATTTTAATAATTAAAATTAAATTTGTTATTATTAATTATTAATAATTAATTATTATTATTGATTTATATTAAAGTTTAATTATTAAATGAATTAATGCAATATAGTTTTTATTAATTATTAGTTAATTTAATTAAATTTTATTTAATTATAATTTACTAATAATGAGATGTAATTAATGAAGTTGTAAAATTAATTATTGTTGTTTAAAATAAATAGTATCGATTTTAATAAGGTCGTAATCACTTTATTTAAAATTGATAATGGTTACTTTTATAACGTAGATACTTAAATGATTACCCTCAAATCATTATTTTAGGAGATTGACTTTTATCATGAGGGTAACTTTATATATATTTGAGTCGAATAAATGAATGGGATATTTCGAGGAATAAACTGAGAACCTTATACACTTAAAATGATCATTGAATTGCAAACTGAGACCTTATATTCAACTTAACCATGTGATTTAAAAACAAGCCAAAACATGTATTTGCATCTTGTTTCTTATGATGTCTATGTTTGGGGTTTCGGGTTGATCTAGCTTTGACCAATTTAGGTTGTTACCAGAGGCTCGAGGGTTGTGTGATTGTGATATTATGATGATTTTTTCTCGATCTTTCTAAACCCAACCATGGTAATGCAATGGCATGCTCTATGATATGTGTGGATTATTGGTTGTTATTGTTTTCTAGTCTTCTTGTGTGAAGCTGAGGTGTATGTATATGAGATACCCGACTTAACCATTTTTGAGTCATCGATAAGTTATATTTGATTTGCCTTCTAGTCGCTTTAAGAGGACTGAGATATTTTGGATGATTTGTTCTTGATAATGTCATGTTGTGACAAGTTTGACTTGACCATTTTGGAGTCTTTGATCAATATTATTTTGGGATGTTTTATGGTTGCTTGTTGAGAACCAATGGATATTGTGGGATACTTTTCGGTTGCTTGTTGGAGAATTGATGGATATTATGATTTATCATTTGGTGCTATTTAGTTTCTCATAGAGAACTGATGTGATTATTGTGGATTATACTTATGATGCTTTCCAGTCACTTGTATAGGATTGAGGTGATTTTTTATATCACCCAGTAATTTAGAGTACCACTCAAGTACTAGCCCATTGAGAGAATGAGGGAATAATATCATAAGATAAGTTTTCTCATCGTTGAGCTTAGTATGACAGGCACAAAATTCTCTAATATGGTCAAGTGGGTTTCCTTTTCCTCTATATTTCTCAAATCTTGGCACCTCAAAATTTCTTGGAAATGGAGGCATATATAGACTTTTGTCAAAAGGATTAAGACATAAATACCTTTCTATGTATAGAACTTGTTTCTTTTAAACTCATAATGCCTCAACATTTTAGCCAATTATTTGAACTAGTGTAGCAAATCCTCATTAAGGCATTGAGCACTAGTTCTTTCTTCAAGTCTTTGGTGTCTTTGATTCGATCTCTTACTATGGTGAGAGCTACATCTACTTGGTTCTAACATATTTGTATCTGAAGACTGGGGTGAAGTATCACTTGGAGGTGGAGGTATATTGGCACCTTGAAGGTGGAAAGGTCCTTCTTGTAGTTTTTGTGCCATCTTGTGATTTTTGTTCCATTGGTTGTGGTTGTTGTTGAGGTACCTTTGTTTGTTGAACGTATGACCATGTATGAGACTGTTGTTTCAGAGGTATTTGTTGAGCTTGTTGTGGTACATGTTGTTACAACAATTGTTGGTGATGGGCAATTTATTGTTCCAATTAATGTTGAGATTCCAACTGCTGTTTCAATTTCTCTTGTTTCTTTGTAAAGATAGCTTGTTGTTATTGGAATTTTTGTTGATACATTATGTGTATGTCAAGTGGATTTAGACTAGGTTGTGTCTTAGGAATGTTGGGTCCTTGTACCACTTGATGTTATTGTGTTTGATTTGGCTATTGGTACATTCTATGTATGTTAAGTGGCTTTTGATTAGGTTGTATGTTAGGAACATTGGGTCTTTGCTCCACTTGATGTTGTTGTTGTTGTCTAGGATGTTGACTATGTCCCTTAGACGTGAGCATTGTATTAGGATTCTTGATTTGATGTGTTTGGGGATTTGATCCTTCTCCTTGGGACTTCATGTTTATGTGACAATGAGCCACATTCCTTTATGGGATTAGTGGAATGTCAATAAGAATCTTTATTTATGGTTCGATAGGTTCTTTTGGAATAAGTGTTGATGTTTCACGTGGTGTACTCAAAGAGGGTGCTATAGCAATTGATGTTGCAGTAGTTGGTAGATGTAAGAGTAAGGGTGCAATTTATTGATTTTCTTCCATAGGAGGTATGTTTGGCATCGTTGTAGTGCAAGGACCCTTAAGCATTTCTTGTTGTTACATCATTTGATTAAGATCAATCCTTAATGTCTCTTTAGGGTACTTTGAAAGAGACTTGTTTCCATTAATTAAAGGGGGGTTTCATCAAATAGGGGATTGATATTGATGTGTTCAAAGGTACCTTGGAGAATCTCAAAGGTTAATTATTGGTGAGGTGTCTTAGGTTTTACCTTTGTAGTTGAAAATTCCAAAGGTTGTTTCCCCTTATCCAAGTCTAAGCTAATCATAGGTTACATACATTTTTAGACGTATGAATGTCTTTCTTTTTCGAATTAGGTCCTTCCAAGTTGGGTTAAACTTCACTATTTATTGGAACACCAAGAGTTTGAAGTTCTTTTGAAAGGTTTTGTTTTAGCATGCTCTAGCCTTTTCTTAATCAGGAATATCATACTGTGTCAGAATTAACATTTAAGTGCAAGGTAACTTTTTGAATTTTTGAAGGATTATGGGTACTTGTGTTTAGCTTGCTAAATTAAAATGAATGGGTATGTTCATCCTTGGATGTAGTAGGTACACTTCCACATCCAAATGGTAATTTTACGAATATAGGTTAGAAATTGGGACTCCATTTGGTGCACAGGAGCACTTCCAATACCTACTGTTGCAAGCACATAAGGAGAATTAAACACAAAGGGTTAGGATATGATTTTGATCTAGTATACAATGCTAGAAATAATATCCAAATTGTAAGGCAAGGAGACATTAGGTGTCTTATAAACCTGATTATCTACCTTAGTCATTTTTAAGGATAATTTCTAGGTAGAATGAGGATAGGATGGTCTAGAAGGTTAAATAATGATTTTTTATTGATTAAAACCTCCTTAGAATCCTAGGTAGGTTCTAGGATTAAAGTTAGTAAAGTTAAGAGACATTTGACAAACTTTTACAAAATTTGTCAAAGTTGTCAATGTTGCAGAATGCAAATTTTGTGCAAAAATCAAATTTTGTGCAAAAATGTAACTTTTGAATCCCAACATTCATAACCACCTATATTGATTGGAACTCTTTAATAATGGCATAAATAAGGTTGAGAAACATTTCTAAACATAGAAGAGAAGAATCTATTGTAATCATTGTTTCAAATCAATAAAATTCTATTATTTTCCTATTAAAATTGCTTGAGAAACTACTAGTATGAAATTATACAAATTCATATGCAAGTATAAAGGATTGGAAAAGTTGAAGAATGTTCTTATGAAGGATTTTAAAGTGGTCTGATGCTTTTAAGACATATTGGTTAAGAGAAATCAATTTTTGATTATTTGTAGGTTGCAGTGAGGCCCAAACTAGGGTTTCAAGAGAAAAATTCTCTTTCCTAAAGATTCCACCATCGGAAAAAGTTAAGTATCATTGGAAAGAAGGGGGAGAGGATGTAAATTAATATTATGTGGGTCTCAGAATAGGAAGTAGAAGCTGTTGGGAGAAAACACTAAATCCTTTGGAAAGGCATCTAAATGTGATTGTCTAGATTTGGGTTTTTGAGGCAAAACTTAGCTCAGGGGTAAAATAGAACCATAGGAACTTGGTCTTAGATGTTTTGATATGTCACTCAAGTATTCCAATAGTATTGGTTGGAATATTTTTTGAATTTCTTCTACTTGTTTTGGGAAAGAGACCTAATTAACCCATTAGGCCCAGTAGAGTTTTGTAAACAACTTGAGTTGGGAGATTGATCAAGATGTCATAACTTGGCAGGGGTTGTTGATTTAAAGATTGGAGTGTTTAAAGGTGTTTAAGACTTTCTATTGTGGAATTCCAAGAAGGTTTCCTTCACAAATCCTTAGTCTCTCTTTGTAGCCCTATTTGGAGTTTTAGGTGAGTAAGTTGATTTTCAAATTACATGGTTGATTTTTGAAGTACATATTAGAATTTCCAAAGTACATTTTGAGGGGATTTTTGTATAAAAACATTTTGAAACTACATCTATGGTTGGAAGAAGCCCTTTTTCATCCCTAAAAACCTTGGCCTAAAGTTTGTCTTGTTAGGCCTCAAGGAGGTGTCTTTTGAATTTGATATAGTCTAAGGAGAGTGGATATTTGGAATCACATAGTGGAGTTTGGTCTTGTATGGTTGTGAAACATTTGTGCAACTATAAGGGACACACCTTGGGTATATGGGAGGGGACTCTATGCCACGTGGTATCAGAGAAACTTAATAGATCTTTGGAGAAAGATAAGTTGCAACCGTATCAGATGGTGGAGAAGAAAAATAAAATGAACTTCCTCATAGAATGTCAAATGCTGAACTACTGAGGGTGGTGAAAGAGAATGATGCTAAGAGGAAGAAAATGAAGAGAGATGGAAAAAATTAAAAGAAGAAGTCAAGAAAGGATTATGTAGTAACTCTGAGAATGAGAAGGAGGGGACTAATGAAGAAACCCCTTGGTAGGAGGAAGAAGAAGAAATCCCTACAAAATAGAGGTTGTTCCTTAAGACTTTGAAATATATGGAGAGAAAGACCATGGATATTAAACTTGATCTTCCTATCTATAGTGGGAAGATGGATCTAGAAGAAGTGATAGATTGGATTGATGCACTCACTAGTTTCTTTGATTTTGAGGATATACTAGAGCATCAAAAGGTCATAATAGAAAAATTCAAGTTGAAGGGGTCTGCCTTAACTTGGTGGAACTTCACTTAAGTAGAAAGGTTGAAGATGGACAAAAACTATATCAACACATGGAAGAAGATGGTGACCTTGATAAATTGAATCCTATATGCCTAAGGACTATGAGATTCTACTTCACAAAAAGAGGTAGGGTCTAAGACAAAAGGAGATGGATGTCTCTAGTTACATTGAAGAGTTCCACAAACTTGCTATGAAGTCCAAATTGGTGGAACCAGAGTGTGTCAAACTTGCTAGATATATGCAAGGGTTGAGGATGAATATCCAAGACAAAATGAGTCTGTGTTCTCCTAACACAGTCCAAAAATGCTTTAAAATTTCATTGAATGTGGAGGAAGATCTTAAGAGGAAACAAGACCAAGGAGGGAAAGGAAAAAAATATGAGATATTTTGGCAATAGAGAAAGAGGAACAAGTAGTGGCAGAGGAAAAACTCCTAAAGACTATGGGAAGACCAGCCAGGTAATTCCTTTAGTGAGAACAATGCTAGAGGATCCCGTAGGGAAGAAGAGGAGACTCAAGGGGAAGATTTGTAGGAAGATCATTAGGACCTCCGAGATGTTACAAATGTAAGCAACCAGGGCACTTGGCATCTAAGTGTCCAGAGAAGGCAAAGAATTAGACTGATAGGAGAGTGAACCTAGTCATGGAAGAAGATAGTCAAGAAGAGGAAAACCAAGGATCTTATGTAGCACTTGAGAAGGGAGAAGCCCTTATGATGAGAAGGACACTTTTAAATGCACCAAGCACCCATGAACCACCTCAGAGGAAGAATTTATTCAGATCCTCATACAAGTGTGGGGACAAAGTTTACATGATGTTAATTGATAGTGGATCTACTAATAACTTAGTATCTAAGGAGGCAATAAAGAAGTTAAAATTGAGGAGGGTACCAAATCCAAACCCTTATAAGGTGTCTTGCATGAAAAAAGAAGAAACATACCAGATTGGAAAGTACAAGGACAACGTTCTTTGTGATATTGTACTAATGGATGCTTGTCATTTGTTATTAGGGAGACCATGGAAATATGATGTGGAGGTACACCATGATGGTAAGTTGAACACTTACACCATCAACCATAGAGGTGAAAAGGTAACTCTCTTACCCTTACTATATTCTACAAAGGAGTAGAAAGATTCAAAAAAAATATTTTTGAATGGAAAAGAATTTCTAAAAGTTGTGAAACGGGAAAAGGCTACATGTTATGCTCTAGTGATTTTTCCTAAGGATGACAAACGTAAGAAGGTTGTGAAGGAAGTGAATCCCTTGAGACATGTAGGTCCTAAAGAGGTTATGGACCTATTAAGCTAGTATAAGGACATTGTCACCAAAGAAATGCCATATGAGTTGCCCCCAATCAAAGATATAAGTCATAACATAGATATGATCCCAAAAGAAACATTGACTAAGTTAGCCCTAGAGAAAAATCAAGAGATGAAAAGATAGATACAAGATCTCCTGGGTAAAGGATTGATCTCAAAGAGCCTCAGTTCTTGTGCAATACTTTCCCTATTGGCACCCAAGAAAGAAGGCACATGGAGATTGTGCACTGATTCTAGAGCAATAAATGGAATCACTATTAGGTATAGATTCCCTATGCTTAGGATAGAAGACCTATTGGATTAGCTAGGGGGAGCAAGATACTATTCCAAGATAGACCTAAAAAGTGGTTATCACCAAATAAGGATTAGGGATGTTGATGAATGGAAGACTGCCTTTAAAACCAATGAAGGCTTGTATGAATGGAAAGTGATGCCTTTTGGCCTATCTAATACTCCAATCACATTCATGAGATTAATGAATGAGGTGCTAAAACCATTCCTTGGAAATTTTGTCATAGTCTACCTTGATGACATCCTTATTTTTAGTAGCAGTAAGGAGGAACATATAGAACATATTAACTTGGTGTTGAAGAGATGCATGAAGAAAAGTTTTTTTATAAACTTAGACAAGTGTGTTTTTATGTAGGGAGAACTTGTTTATCTAGGATTTGTGATCTTGAAAGGTGGCATAAAAATGGATCTTGAGAAGTTGGAAGCTATCTTTAGTTGGCCCTCTCCTAGGACCATGATTGAAGTCAAAAGCTTTCATAGACTTGCTACTTTCTATAGAAGGTTCATCAAAGGTTTCAGTTACTATGTGCTCCAATCCTTGAGATAATCAAGGGTGGGAAGAAGTGCAAGTTTGAGTGGAACAAGGATGTAGAGGAGGATTTACAAATGCTAAAGAAGAAGGTAATGGAGAAACCTATCCTAGTGTTCCTTGATTTAAAAAAAAATCTTAACTATTGAATTTGATATTTCTAACTTGGCCATAGGGCTATCTTGAGTCAAGAAGGGAGGCCAATTGCCTTTTTAATGAGAAACTAA